>ML778864.1:248502-265517 GCA_009831015.1 Picea engelmannii | reverse complement strand
TCAAAGAAGAAAATAGAGGTCAGTTCTTTTGCTTTAATTGTGAAGGAGTAGGTCATGTTGAATTTGAATGTCCTCATCCAAGGATTGAAATAAATAACACTGAAGAAGAAAATTCCAATGAAGAAGAAGAAAATCATGAAGAAGAAATTATTCAACAAGAAGATGAGAATCTTAAAAAATTGAAGCATGTTGAGATTGAAAATAGTAAGCTCAAAGACATGGAAAGAAAACTAAGAAGTGAATTGGGTAGTTGTGAAAAGACAATTGTAATCTTGAAGAAACAATTAGAAGACTTTGAGAAACTAAGAGAAGAAACCATTTCCTTGAAAAATCTACTCGAAGAAGAAAGAAGAATAGGAGAAGTAAGGAATGTCCAAATGATGAAGAAAGAAGAAGATTGTGAGCAACTTCAACAAGAAGTTGTCTCATTGAGGAAGAGCTTAAGAAACTCTCAAGTGCCAAAAGACTTAACACATCTTGGATGAATGGGTGAAACTTCATACAAATCAGATGCAAATACCAACAAGAAGGTTGAAGAAAGAGCTACACAGACAATTGATGAGAAGTGGACCAGGATACCAGAAAGAAGGAATGATTACAAAAGAGATGAATATCCAAGAAGACCTCTTACCTTCAGGAATCAAAGAAGCTTCAATTAGTATGAAGGAAACTACAGAAGAATATATCGTGAACCCATATGGACTACATCACAAAGAAGCCCACTTACTCCAAGGTATCAAAATTTCTTTCTTCGTCATTGTTATATTTGCAAAAATTCTGTACATAAGGCAATTAATTGAAGAATCAATGAAAGGAACACATACGTAAGAAACATGAATGGTGTAAATAGAAGATATAAAAATAATCATGGATTTGTCAACATAAGTTATAATTCATTTTCCCCATTGATGGACAAAAATATTGCATTTTACAAATCTAATTATCTCGGTCACAAATGACTCCCCTTTACCCAGCCACCCAGGGTACTTGAATACTTATAGATAGGTGAGAGAGATATTCTAAGGGAAAGGTCTCAAGGAGGATGTACTATGATACATCAAGGAGTCCAGGACTTTTCATAAGTGTTATCACTATAATAATTTCTTGGAATATTGGTCTCGATATTTGGCAGGTCGCTAAATCGATATAGAAGCACAAAAAATTAGTGGGTAGGGATAAATATAGTGGAAAGGTGAAGTAGATGGGGCCCAACGGGTTGTGATCGTGAGCGCTACGAGATCAATGGTTGAAGGATGCATCGAGCAGAGAAATAGCGCACTGGTTAATATCCTGGAGGCAGACCAATAAGAATACCGTGGTTTTGTTCCGAAGGTACGTGGCACCACCAGATACATATTGGGGAGGAGAGAAGGTAATCCTAAAACCACCCAAGTCCACCCCAATGTCATGTGCTAGAAAATAATTTGATATATGTCAAATCCAAGAATTGCATGGGGAAAGGAATGACCGATCAAATTACTGTACACTACTTCTTTGAGTACTTTTCCTCCATGCAATGCTAGGTGAGAACCGCCAGATAACTGATTTGAAATCTCATCATTCAGAATATATTGGTCGAGCATGACAAGACATTGTACCTGTAAGTACTTTTGTTAGTAATTCATGATTGGAACTCAATGACTATTATCTTTCAAAATATGGATGACATTACTCTGTTTTGGGAAATCGACGCTTCATTCATGAACAGGGTAATTACAAACCGGATCAACTTCCTAATTTGTGTACAATTAAGGGAGATAAGATTACGTTTTCTAAGAAACCAGGAAAAATGTATAAAGAAGACCAAGTGGCCTCTAGTGAACCAAGATTTTCAACTAATACGAAAAATTCATCATTGAAGAAGAAATAGAAGATGGTTGCATGGATATTAGCAACAAAATTTCACACAAATCCTATAGAAGAGCTGAAAGCTAATAAGGAAGTCATATTAAATCCCATCATGAAGGATTTAATGATCAATGGATACATCAATGAACATCACACAAGAGTTTTCAAGAGGAAAAGGAGAAAGAGACAAAAGATAGAGGTTAAAGCTGAGGTGGTTGAGAGCGTTGGACAAATCCAACCGGCTTGGATTGACACTTTAAAACAAGAAATTGCTAATCTGAAATAGTTATCATGATAAATTGAGTACGTTTCAGATAATTTTGCAATGATATGGACATGTGGCATTCAAATCAAAAGTCTCGGATATGTCATTTTTGTCTATAACGCTCCCTATAAAATAGGAGTACAATTGTTACAAGTTACTCCTTTTTGTAACTGATGTCTATTTTTAGAGATATAGGGAAGTTGATTCGTTTTGAATCCCAGATGTAATCTATCTATATATATTATTCCAAAGATAAATGAAAAGAGGACTAACCGAAGAGGGGTCTACTCTCGTAGAAGGAGGACTTTGTAATTTCCTGGAGCTAAATTGAATATATAATTTAGAAGCATTTTGAACTCTTTATGAAAAGATTCTAATGGTTGTGATATGAATTTTGTTTTCTCTCATAGTGCATATTTCTTGTGTCTCTAAATTTCCATTTGTATCTTCTTCTGTTTAAATTGGAGAGTCAAAGGTTTGACATTCATCTTATGATGCTCTTGGATTAATCAATTTAAACTATGTGTGTTTCTTCCTAGATAATTCAGAATTCATTTAAAAAATGCTCTGATGCAGTTAATTGTTTTTTCGTTTTCCTCTTTCAACCTAGAAATTTCAATTTAAAACTAAAATTCATTACCTCATTTAGACATTATCCTCTAGATAGTTCTAATGGTCTACTATTTCTTATTTAGTTTTGACTCCATAGCCCTAAGTGTCCCTCCCCTTCCTTGTCAGCAACTTTATAAAAATCCCCAAAACAAACTAAAATCTAGCCACTGATTTCCAAAGAAATATCAAGTGACATGAGAGGGCCCTATATGAGTTGATCAGGCTAATGCCTAGCTCTAAAGTAGGTTGAAACAGTTACCTCTATCATTTTTCTATTTAGCCAGAAAAAATTTATAGAGTGCTAACATTATGGCGTCGTTGTCAGGGAGTGAAGGTGAAATATTCTTTGGGAGAAATGACAAAGTTCATATCTGAGTATTGATGGTGAAGAGTATTCAAATGTAGAAAGGATGTACATCATTCACCTAGCAACTCCATTTTCAAAAATCTAGAATTCAAAAATCAATCTTCAAATGCGATTCAAAAATTCCACTGGTAGAAGAATCCAGAAATTTAAATTTTACTGGCAAATCCACTCTCAATGAAAAATCCATATTGTGAAACATCCTTGATGACTCCATTGTCCTAAGATGAAATTCTTGATAGAGGTATGAAAAATAATTATGGAAAACAAAAGGTACTTTAAGTGGAAATTTTTCCAAGGCATTTTATTGTTTGTTATAAGTTGCTTCTAGTCCTTGCCTAAACATGCTAGACAATTTTTTCTTCATCTACTGCATGCAAACCATGATCATGATAATATTGAAGTTGCATGTCCTCCTCTTAAGATTATACAAATATCCCCTCAGTTTATTGTTGACCTTGTTAAAAATATCCCACCTGAACCATGTGATAGCTACAACCAAGCATTTAAACCTCATGAGACCAAGGCTAATATTGCATCTTTTGTGCTTGGTTCAACACCCTCCAACATCCAGCACATATACATACCATTGAAATTAACTCACATCCTTAATGATCTTCCACCAAAGAGCTATGAGTACCTACATGTGTTTTATGGGGAATATGATGCCATCACAGTTGAAAAACACATCCAAAGGTTTGAGCATTTTATAGATTTGTTTGAGATTGACCATGACAATGTTTGTATGAGGGATTTCTCTCAATCTATGAAAGGATATAACAAATAATGGTTTAAACATTTACAACCAGAGACAATTATCTCATGGGAATAATTGAAGAGAGTGTTTTTCAAGTTTTGGGGTAAGGAGGAATCTCTAGACCTGCAGCTTACAGAATTCTATGCCTTGAAAGGGAAAAATAATGAGACCAATTATGCATTCAGTAAAAGGTTTTCTAGTAGCTATTATGATCTTCCCAAAGAAATTTGACCCACTTAAGCTACTTCCATGCTCCAGTATGCCACTACTTTGCATCCATATTTGTCTGTCCTCCTGATGGAAAGAACACCTAAGTTCTTACAACGAATGTTTAATGATGATCAGGAGATTCAACACAATATCAAAGCATGCAAACATATTCAAAATGAGGAGTTAGATGTTGAAGAACATGACAATGAATATAAACATAAAACAATTGATTTGAAACTTGAGCAGAGAGTTAACAATATCATATGCCCTCTTGAATTTTTTTATGCCAATGATTTTTCAAAAAATTATATTCCACTTGTTGAAAGAGGAGGTGTTGATTTAGCTTCTAATATAGCCCATGATAAGATGGGGGCTGATTTTTTAATATATTCATTTGTAGACAGTCAAGAAGGTGAATTTTCAAATTAGCTTGTTGAAGAGCAGGTTGATGTTCCAAGTTTTTTCTTGTTAGATGGCATTGCAGACATTGTTGATTTTCCTATATATGATGAATATGATGATGATTGTTGTTGGTTTCTAAAGATGTCTAAAAACAACCTTAGTTTAACATTAATTTATCAACCTGAGGATTCGTCTTTTATCTCAAAGAATATTGGCAAAGTCTATGCAAATAACTCGTAGAGGCTAAAATCCTGTAGTTAAAGAAAATATGAGTTTATCAACAATCAAGTTCCTCAAACATTCATTAAGGATTCTAGGAATTGAAATATAAAGTTGTGCAATGGAAAGGAACTAATTAATCTATTGAATTCATTTTAAGAGAAATAATTGAATCTAAATAAAGACTTGTAGAATTGACTATTATTATGAATCAAATTTCTGGAAAGGAAAAGGGCGAATTACTCTATCAATGGAAATAAAAAGGGACTGTAATCTAATCGAAAAGAGACAACAATCGTATTTCTATTGAAAGGAACAACAACTATATTCTAATAGAAAGGAACAACAAATGTAAACTAAGTAAAAGGAACAACAAATGTAAACCAAGTGAAAGGAACAACAAATGTGAACTTATGAGAAAATGTCACGCATCAAATCTCAGTAATAGGAATTGGAACAACAATGATCTAATGCTTCAGGAAATATCTATCTCTTTCAATTGACATGAAATCATCAACACACTTATGCATTCATTTAACTTCTGTAAAAGAGAATCGAGTCACAAAACAGAAATTGAACTGATACAATTACAGGTCGAATAATAGCTCCTTCAGATTGGGCCCTTGGTCCTTAGAAGAATTTCTATTTGAAATTCAGTATATAGAAATGGTAAAAACGCTCAAAGCTTTTATTGATTTCATAGCTGGTACAACATTTTACAAAAACTACTAACACATAGAAATTCTAAGTTATGAGTTCTTGGGTGCAATTGTTCTATCCTTTTTCAAGATCTATTTACCCCTTATATATTACAATAATCTGGGTAAATCAAGCTATCCTGAGGATTGAGAGATCCTCAATATTTCTTTACTATTATAAACTTACAATATAAGAAACTTAATCATCTTCAAAACTACCTTGCGCCATACAGTCGTCAACCTCCAATAGCTTGCGCATCCTCAAGATTTCCTTTGCTATATTGGGTTTGACAATATTTAACCAATCTTGTAATAAAACCAAACAATTCCAATCATATTTTAGGATCTATGTAATCTAACTTCAACAATAACGCTAAAGAGTATATTATCCATTTTCTAATCTTTTACTCCTAAATAACCAAAAAGTCAATCAAGATGATATCATGAAATGTGGTAAAAAAGAAGATATTTATACATTTTTCATAACCTAACATACCCCCCAACTTACCTTTTTGCATGTCCTCATGCAAGTTGAGATTTTACATTTAAAGTAGTAATGTTGTAAGGTGGAAAGGTTGGTTCACCAGGCCTCCTGAACCCATTGCTTCTTTTGAGTTCTCCAAAAGCAACATCCTCCCTTTTCTTGTTAATTTGATAATCTTTTTGGTAACTTTGTGGAGGAAACCAGATGATAGGGGGATTATATATTCACCCAATCCAAGCAAGTCCTTTCTCTTGGAGCAATATAGAATACCTTTCTATTCTGAAGGTAGCTGCAAAGAAATTCCTGTACCCAAAGGGTTCCCCACTCTTCACTTCACTGGAGGATGCATCCCATCTTAGTTTAGAAGAAGCAAGAGCTTCTTCCTTAAGCTCTCTAAAATGAGTGATACCTGAACGTATAACCTATATATGGATAGGGGCTAAGGAGTTTGCAATCCCCCCTCTTTTCATAAAGGTTTTATGTCACATAATGGCTGGAAAGGACTTTGCAGGCTCTCCCCTAACCTAGAGATCTAGCTCAATTTCCCTCTTTAGGAAGGTTTTATGAGATTTACCCCATCTGACTTGGTTATGTGTAAATGACAGAAATACCTGAAACTGTATGTCACCTATGAATGGGCCAGGGTTATCTTTCCTTTCTTCTTCCATAATAAAATTATGAAAGTACAACTCACACAAAAAGTATTGTACCTTTTGATCATGCTCTCTAAAACATGAAATAAACTCAGTTATAGTGGAAAATGAAATAGGTTTACCTGATCTGATGGCCTTCACTCTCAATAACAGATATCGTTCCAGCAAGAATAAAGTGTAATTGGTGGCAGGGGCTCTACAATTAATAGCATCAGAGTAGACATCACATATTTCTTTGATTTTCTCCAAAGATTTTTCTAATTGGGTTTGCACCTTTTTTACATTCCCTTGGGATCTGGTGAGCGTAACATAGGTCTCACTCTGTTTCTTTCATGTCCTTCAGTTTTTTAACAATCTTTTGATGTTCATCCCTAGTGACCATATCATATCGGTGTTGAGCCAATGCTCGTTGGGCTTGTCCCAACTCTTCCTTTAGTTTATCAATGGTGACACCCTGCGCTTGAGATTGGGATTCTTGGTATTCTTCCATAGCGCCCATTGCTTCCCTGGATTGAGTTAATGCTTGTTGGGCCTATGTAAGCTCTGCTTCCAGTCTGTCCACAATAGCACTCTATTTCTGGGACTGGAGTGCCTGGTGCTCTGCCATAGTTAGTAATTCATTTTTGTTTTGAACCAAGGTTTGTTGAGACTGCATCAATTCTTCCTCCAATCTTCTGATGGTAGCATTATTCTAAGGGAGTTGAGCTATTTCCTCTAATACCGAGGTGTCTTTATGCACCTTAGCATCAATTGCTTCTGTAGCTGTCATATTTTCTTGTGTTTCTGAAGGAATTGCTTCCTCGTTCTGAGCTAATGTTTCTTCTACTATTATTTTTTCAGGGTCTATCTGTATCCCTACAAAATTTGTATTGACTGCTTCTTTAGGAAGAGGGTTTCTTCCTTGCACTCTGGGCATTTTTTTTTATTTCTTCTTTGGGACTTATCTTCTTGTTCTAACTGTTTCCTCAATTCCTTAATAATTTCCTTGAGTTTACCCACCTTCTGCTTTAATACTTCAACCTTCTTAGCCTTTTTCTTCAATAGTTTGTTTTCTTTTTTTAACTTTCTAATTTTCTGATGGCTCTTGGTTGTTTTTTGTTTATGAGAGGCCTCAAGGTATTTCTCATTCTAGCCAGTAGATGGTTGTTCCTCTGTTCCTTCCAAACGTTTTGTCTATCCAAGAGGGCTTCTTGCTTCAAAATGAGGTTCATCCTGTGTTGTGTCCTCTGGAAAAGACATTTCAATATCAGGAAAATCTTCAACTGGTTTTGAAGAGGAGGCTTGTTCTGGGAATTTTTATGGATTATTTGTGCCTCTGTCAATTGAGGTTCCCAAGCTTCCCAAATCCTGTGTTATTTCTACCTCATAGCTCTTCAAAAGTTGTTCTGTCAAATGCTCTAATGTCGGTTGGATGTCTTCTTGATCATTCCTTTGTGAGGTTTATTCTGCTTGCCCAATTTCTTGAACATTATCCCATGGATACTGTTCTGTAGAATTCTAAAGTTCTTTAGGCTATTTTTTTGTACCCTGAATTGCTTCATTTGTTTCATGAATTTGTTTGCTTCTTCTCCTTGTTTGAATGATGGTTTTAGGGGCAATTTTTTCTCTCTTCCTCTTTTTCATTAATGTATTTGTTTGTGAGGTCTGGGGATCTGTGATTTGGGTAGGGTATGCCTCAGCTTCAGTTTGAGGATATGGTATTTATCTTTGGGCAGTAGTCTCCTCTTCATGTCTATCTTCAATTTCGTGTGGTGGTTCTTCATGGCATAATTCAGGATGCTCTTGTTATGGAGGTCTATTTGCCTTAATCAGTTTATCCCAAGTCAATTGAGTTTGACTAAGTGCTTTATTTGTTATTTGTTTAAATAATATGTGGTGACTAGTAACAATAATAGGGTCCTTGGAGTTTTGTGTTCTTAAGTCAACCTCATGTAATATGGCATTCAGAAAGAAAGGTAGATTAAGTACTAACTTTTGTTTTAAAGATGGCATCAATTTGAGGTGGTGAGGTTGAATTACATCATATCATCCATCATAGGTGATGTAACACTAAATTATCCCTGCCAGTTCCTTCCATGGTTCTCTGAGGGTACTGGGATTAAGTCCCTTTCCCTTCTTATCCAATTCTTCCCCAGGGTTTGTGAAAATTTCCACATCTTCCTTCAATGTTGTGTATCTTTTTGTCCACTGAATGCCCGTGTTAGGGAGGCTTGTGACCTCTGATAAGATTTTCCGGCTGACTGAGATTTGTATGCCTCGCACCATAGATATTTCTCTCTACAGATTCTGAAAGAATTCAAGCGTGACATTCATGTCTATCCTTGCAAATGGTTGAAGTACTCTGTCCACTCTAGCTAGTGAAGGATGTCTCTTGCTTGCTCTATAAACTATAGTAAAGTTGTCTCCCTATGCACACCTCTGCCACCCATTTTGTGAGAAAATGTGGATGGCTATCGTTCCTGGTAGCAGACTTGGTTAGACCAGCTCAGAGGAAAAATTACCAAAAATAGAAAATATCATAGACAAAAAGTGTTTACAAATGTGGGTATTTATTACAATCATTACTATCTTTACCGAGAAGCGTGTTGAGCGTCCACTCCCCTCATTAATATAAAGGTCAACCTAGACCATTAGCATAGGGGAAACTAATTAGTGTAGGTATTGATGGTGAGAAGTAATGATTGTACTTCCCCTGCCAATGGGGATCAATGATTTATTTTCAAACAACATATTTTAACAATAATCATTAAATGTTAGTCCTCTTTTGTGGAATTGAAATATACCTATACTCAAAAGAATTCTTTAAGGATACATACATTGAATAAATTAAATATGTTCATTTAAATAATATCCCACATATCATAATTTTGTTACTTTTTCATTTTATTGAATACAACCAAAATGATAGCCTCGTTATTGAGTGAAGGAAATCTAGAGACACACAGAAACTTGGCGTTTAAGGTAAACTTCCATACCACATGCAGAACCACTATTGCCAGTAGACGTCCATAGCCTCGACAGGGTTTCCTTTTAACCCTTAGATGACCCTATATCCTTCATAATTATTTGAATCATCTTTTCCAAAAATACCATTATCTTGGTTTGGTAGCCATATGGTGATAATGCCACTCACTATATTGTAACTTAGGTGAACAATTTGGCTCGTGATGAGACCCATTGTCCTTTGACTATAAAATGTCAAAGGCCATTGCCCTGGTGTGGTAGACATAGTGGGAATGTCACTTAGTTTATTATCCTATGATCGTGGTAGGTTGGCTTGTGATGAGACCTCCTATTCTTTTTGAAAAAAAATATTTTATTTTATTTTATTTATTTAATTTTTTCCCGAAAAAAGACCATTATCCTGGTTTGGTATCTAGATGATGATAATGCCACTCACTAGAGTGTAACTTTAGTGAACAAGTTAGCTTGTGATGATACCTCTTGTCCTTTGACAAAATAAAATGTCAAAGGCCATTGCCCTGGTGTGGTAGCCATAGTGGGAATGTCACTTAGGTTAGTATCCAATGATTGTGGTAGGTTGGCTTGTGATGAGACCACCTATTCTTTGTGGGAAAAGAAAGAAATTTTATTGTTTTTTTTTTTTTTTCTAAGTGTATGAAGGGAGGCTCATCTACTCCTTAAGAGTAATGGATGGTGTAAAGAAGTGTAAGGATGCAAAATAAAAGTGTGCCACAGACTCCTTATTAATTATAAATTTGAAATATCATTTAAGTGTATTTGTATGTATAAGGGAAAAGAAACGAATTATGGTGGTTACAAGTTATGAACAAGGTTTAAGATATTTCGAAGAAAGTGATCCAAAAAAACAATTTGATAAGGTATGGGAGATAGTCCACAAAATAATGATAGATTGTTAGAAATAATGCTGGTGAAAATTATTTGGTGAAAGTTGTACCCTAAAGGAATGGTTTAGCGTTTTATCACCAATGTAGGGAAGGAATGGAAAAATGAATAACAAGTGTGCAAAAGGAACAACGGGTGCGAAAAGGGAACGACAATTGTTCCATTCAAAGGAACAACAAGTGCGCAAAAAGGAACGACAATTGTTCTGTTCAAAGGAACAACAAGCATGCAAAAAGGGATGGTAATTGTTCCATTAAAAAGAACAACAAGTTTGCAGAAAGGAACAAAAATTGTTTTGTTCAAAGGAACAACAGGCACGCAAAAGGAACAATAATTGTTCCATTCAAAGGAACAAAAAGCGCACAAAAAGGAATGACAATTGTTTCGTTCAAAGGAATAGCAAGCGTGCGAAAGGAACAACAATTGTTAGGTTTTTAACCATCTTAATAGGTAATGTTTTAGAAACCTGGAAATGTGTTTTCCTTGAATCTAAGGTTGATTAGTCATCAACTAAATTCATTTATGAGTTGATTTATTTCAAAATTAAGTAGTGGATGGTTTGTTAATGTGATGAATTTCATTATAGTTACCCAATTGCTGCTGTTGAATCATGACACATTCATTTCTCTGTGAAATATAGGGTTTGGGTGATGAGATGAAGTGGGAGTTCATAACATAAAAGAGTGCTAATTGATTTCATTACAGTTATCCTCCCTAGTTATGATTTGTTCGAATAACTGTAAAAAATAATAAAAAAAAAAACTAAATAAAATCTACAGAAAACAAAATTATATACAATATGTATAGTGTCAACAAAATTCAACATTTATGGAGTTGGGGTGGCTGGATTACCTTCCTAGCCAACCAAATTTTGAATGGTAGGGTCCTTACTTACCTCTTGGTAGAAAGATTCTTTTGAGGGCGACTGATGATAGACTCATATCTGGTGTCCATTGACATGATATGGAGATATGGAGCCGTTGATGGTGCTTAATGTGACTGTGCCATTATCACGAACTTCATTGATTTCGTATGGTCCTAGCCACCGTGTCTTTAATTTTCCCGAAAAATCCTGAAATCTGGAATCATAGAGGAGTGCCCAATCACCTTTTTTTAATGTTTTTTTCTTGATATGCTTGTCGTGTCAGGTTGTTCTCTATTGCTGAATAACAGTTGTGTGCTCTACAGCAGACAAGCCTGCTTCATCCAATTCATTGAGTTTTTGAAGGTGTTGTTTATGTGCTTTTGTAAGATCTAGTTCGATTTCCCAGGCCATCCTTAGAGTCTTGATTTAAAACTCGATTGGGAAGATGGGTTCTTTTCCATAGACTAAATGATAAGGAGAGTAGCGAGTGGTATTACACCATGTTGTGTAGTAAGACCATAAGGCATTTGGGAGTTCAGAAGCCCAATTCTATCTATTTGTTGAGACAGTGTTTGTTAGGATTGCCTCCATGACTTTATTGGTGCTTTCCACTTGCCCATTTTCTTGTGGATGGTATGGAGAAGTAATTATGTGTTTAATATGATAATTATCCAGGGTGGTGGTGATTCTATGAGATGTAAATTTTGACCCCCCATCAGTAATTACCTCTCTTGGTAGTCCATAGCGTACAAATAATTTGAAAAGAAATTTGATGACTACTTCTTCTGTTGCATTTGGTAAGGCTTCTGCCTCTACCCATTTAGTCACATAGTCTATTGCAACTAGAATATAGGCCTTATGATCTGACTATGGATTGAAGGTGTCAAAGAAGTCTAGTGCCCATCTCTCAAATGGTTTTGCAACCACTTGTGATTTCAAAGGAATTTCATTAGTGTGACCTGGTTTTCCCATCTGTTGACAACTATCGTAGGTCTGGACATATTTCTTCGCATCTCTGAATATTGAGGGCCCATAATAGCCCATCTACAAAATTTTGTGTCCATTCCTGTGATCTACAGAATTCCCACCACAAGGCTCATCATGTCCGGCCTTTAGTATGTCATATATTTTGTCATATTGTATGCATCTGCGGATCTGGATATCAGCTCCTGTATGGAAAAGATATACATTGATCCAGGTGAATTGTGCGCTACGCTGGATGATCAGTTTTCTTTCCCTTGATGAAATATGTGCCGGTAATCTTCCTACTACCAGGTAATTTTCCACATCAGTGTACCAAGGTGGATTTGTAGTAACGGCAAACAGATGATCGTCTGGAAATTGATCTTCGACTGTTAAGGAATCATCTGTTTTGGGTATGCGGGATAGGAAGTTTGCTACAATATTTTCTCTCCTGGGTCGATCTTTGATGGTGATATCAAATTCCTACAATAGTAACAACCATCGAGTGACCCATCCATTAGTAATTGGTTTATTAGCTAGATATTTAATAACAGAATGGTAAGTATACAAAATGAATGGATAGCCTGTTATATAATGAAGAAATTGATTGATGGCATGTATAACAGCTAAAAACTCCTTCTTTGTTACTGTATAACTAAGTTCAACTGGAGTAATATTCTTGCTAATAAAATAAATGTTGTAGGGTTTCGTGTCCTCTTCATGTCCAAGGACAACGCCTATGGAAATATCTGATGCATCGGTGGAGATGTGAAATGGTATTTTTCAATTCGGCCCCCTCAACATCGATGTTGTCAAGCTAAACTTTTTAAGTCCTGCAAATGCCACATCACACTTGTCAGACCACTGAAACTCTACACTACCATTCAAAGCATGTAAAGGTGCAGCGGTTCTTACAAGATTTTCCATAAATCTACGATAGTATCCTAAAGAACCAAGGAAACTACGTACCTCAGTTTGTGTGTGTGGTGTAGGTAGATTAAGGATTACCTCTATTTTTGTTGGATCTACTCTAATTCCATACACAAAGATATAATTCCCTAGTACCACACCTTTTGTCATCATCATGTGACATTTTTCGTGGATTAAACATAACCTGGTCGCAATGCACTGTTCTAGTACTTTCTCTAGATTATTTAGTGCTTGATCGAAGTCATCGCCATAAGGAGTGAAATCATCCATATAGACTTCAAGTCCTTCATTGATCAGATAGCTGAATATGCTCAAAATTTCCCTTTGAAAAGTGGTTGGAGCGCTACAAAGTCCAAAGGGTAATACTCTGTATGCAAAAGTGCCCCAGGGGCATGTGAATGTAGTTTTATATTGATATTCTGGGGCAATCTGAATCTGATTATACCCATTAAAACCATCTAGGAAAGAAAAGAATTTATTTCCTGCCAAAGTATATAGGACCTGATTAATGAAAGGCAAAGGGAAGTGGTCTTTTTGAGTGGATTTGTTAATTTCCTTATAGTCAACATAAATTTTCCATTTCCCATTTTTCTTTGGGACGATCACTAATGGGGAAACCCACCGAATATTTGAGATGGGATATATAAAATCTACATCCAACAACTTTTGTAATTCTTCTTTAACGATATCCCTGAGGTGAGGATTCAATCTTCTCTATGGTTGTTGGATAGGCCAGACATCTTTTTCAACATAAATGTGGTGTGTGCAGAGTTGCGTATCAATACCTTTCATATCATAATATTCCCATGCAAAAGCTTGATGGTATTTGGAGAGGACTTGAATTAAATTTTGTTGTTGTTGTTCATCTAAATTGGCATTGATGTTTAGAGACCTCCTTGGTGCAATCTCAGTGGATTTACTGTTATGAATGGCTTTAGTTGGAATTTTTTGTTCCATTAAATCTTCCAGCAGGTCTCCCTGTGCTTCATAGTCTAGAACAACTTCGAGCATCTAGCAGTTTGGGTTACTCATGGTGGATGGACTATTGACAAACCCACTGATGATGTCATCCTCTAGATGGTTTTTAAGTCCAAGGGATTCTCCCTTCATAAGAGGGGCTCATAAATCCTTCTCTAGGTATCGCGATGGTGGCAATTATGGATATATGAAAGTTGGACTTGGCTTAGCAGGAGGATATAAAATTAGATTTTTCATGATACCCCCTCTAGTGGTTTTCATATTACCTTCTTGACATCCTATGTATGCATTGGTTGTTGCAAGCCATGGCCTGCCTAGTATCAATGGGTTCCCTTCAAGTCCACTTCTTGGTTTGATAATGAGGAAGTCCGCTGGATATTCCCAAGAGTCGACGAAGATGGCTATATTATGTAATGTGCCAACTTGTTGAGCTACCAATCAATCTGCCAACTGCAGCATTATTGTAGTGGGTTCGAAGGAGTCAAAACCCAAGGTATTATAGGTTTCCATAGTCAGGATGTTGATGGATGCTCCCAAATCAACTAGTGTATTGGGAAAAGAACAGCCCTGGATCTAAACTGTCACTATGGGATTCCCAGGATTTGCATATTTGACCGGTTCTTGTCTACCTAAAATTAGATCAGACAAGGCCCCTACCATGCAGACTGTTGATGATGGATTTTTAATTTTTCTGACAAGATTTCTCCCACATATCTCCTTGATCATTTTTGCATAGATTGGGATGTCCTGAAGAGATTGCAGGAGTGGAATCTTAATATATAAATTCTTGAGTTCCCCTAGAATCTCGAAGTTGGGATATACGATCGGTTTTGCTATCATCAATATTTTAGAGAATGGAGGGGATGGCATTTCATCCTTATCAGGATCTTGTGATTCGACTGTGCTTCCCGCCTACTCGATTTATTGTGTTATTACCATAGCCGAAGGTGTTATTGTTGGTTGTTTTTTAATCTCCTGATCTTGAAAGACATTATTTTCTTCAGGAGAGATTATTCACCCTGATCTCAACCATAGTTTGTTGCACCCTACCGCGATAATCTCTAATTCCCCATTCTCCATAATCTGGATGAGCTGAGTCGGTATGTTATTTGGATTTGGGTGAGGCTGGGATGGTAGTTGAGGGTGCAATTGGGATTGAGGATTTTGGGGCAATTAGAGTGGTGTGTGTAACATAGGCTGAGTTTGAGGGGCCATCCCCATGGGTTGGTTGTTTACTCCCATGGGGTGCTGCCAATTCTGATTCCAATTTGTGTTTTGGGTAGTCATGTTGGGCCACTATGAAGGGTAGATGTTGTTATTTGAGTTTTTTCAGGATGAGGTGGGATATTGTGAGTTAGGCCAAGTGGAAATCTCAATTGGTTGATTCTGCAAGGTAAGATTTGCAGCGGGCTGGTTTTGCCAAGTGGGATTTGCAGGTGGGTATTGTTGGGGCTGCCAGTTCTAATTAGTTAACGCCTGAACCTACCATGTGATACCATGATCTTGTTGTTGATTATACTTTCCAGAGAAGAAAGAGGAAGGGTCATGTAGTGTATTTGGAGGTTGATTATGCCATTGATGACACTGATCCATAAGATATAATGGCTTTGTTTCTTCTTTTTCTTCTTATCTAAAGAAAGATTTCAATCCAGGAAGTGATGGGAATTGTTCTGTGTCATGATCCTTGGTGCAGATAGTGCAAACCTAGACCACGTCAAAAGGGAAATCCCTTGGACTATGTTTTCTTCTGCACCTGTGGCAAAATATGGCCAATGTTTGTTTTGCTTTTGTTTTTTTCTGTTTGTCTTGCAATACATCTAATTGTGTAGTCAGAGTGCTCAGAATATATGTTTTGAAGTTTTCTAATAGATTACCAACTTCATCTCACATAACACCCCCACTGGTAATATTGTTATTTCTGGTGAAGGGGATACACATCCCTGATCTGGTTCTTGAACTTCCTCTTGAGCACCTGATGCACAATAGGATGATGCCATCATAAGTTTCTTGATAAATGTCACCCTTCCCCATTAAATTAAATGTTTCTACCCATTCATCTTTCATACCTTTAATCAGAGTCCCCTTAAGTACTTCACTTGGTAACGTGCCATAGGGTGATCTTTGTAAATTATATTAAAATATCTCAACATATTCTTCTAATGATTCATTTTTTTTTGTGGTCATTTGAAATGTTTCATCTTTTAAGTCTATGGTTCTACAATAATCATGATATTTTGTCAAGAAGGCATCTTTCATCTTATCCCATGAGTTTATAGTTCCTCCCCCTAATCCCATAAACCAATGTAGAGCTACTCCTTTCAAAGTGGAGGGGAACAATTTTAATTTTTGGGGTTCAGAGGTGCAATCATAACCTCTACATAGGACAACAAATTCAAATAAGAATGCGTCTGGGTCTTCTGAGATTAATCCATGAAAGGTTGGTAGGTTTTGTATGGGAATTGCCTTCATGGGGGCATTGGCGATTGGATCAACTATCGAATATTCCAAAGTGGAAGTCCAGGGACGTTGTGGATTTTCTTGTGCCATTTGATCGAAAATATGCCATAAATCTTCAAGTATTTCTTTATCTGAATATTTTATTTGAATTGGTTGGTTATCTGATCCTCTAGGGGATTTGATTGCACTCCCTCTATCTGGGATTTTGGGTATGCCTTCTTCTTTCACAGAAGATTCAACATCAGGTGGTGGGTCTATCTTAGCTATCCCATGGGTTTCTCCTTCTCCTTCCTTGTAATCATCCCAAGCCATTATGCAAGGATCATCACTGTTTTGGTGTCTTTTTAAAACTTTTTCTGAGTGAGGTATTTCGTCAAACACTTTGCTGATCTACCCTTTAGATGTGTTCATATGTGTGTATGCAGCAAATAACAGAAAGAGAT
>ML778864.1:228758-243498 GCA_009831015.1 Picea engelmannii | reverse complement strand
ACAGACAATTGATGAGAAGTGGACCAGGATACCAGAAAGAAGGAATGATTACAAAAGAGATGAATATCCAAGAAGACCTCCTACCTTCAGGAATCAAAGAAGCTTCAATTAGTATGAAGGAAACTACAGAAGAATAGATCGTGAACCCATATGGACTACATCACAAAGAAGCCCACTTACTCCAAGGTATCAAAATTTCTTTCTTGGTCATTGTTATATTTGCAAAAATTCTGGACATAAGACAATTAATTGAAGAATCAATGAAAGGAACACATACGCAAGAAACATGAATGGTGTAAATAGAAGATATAAAAATAATCATGGATTTGTCAACATAAGTTATAATTCATTTTCCCCATTGATGGACAAAAATATTGCATTTTACAAATCTAATTATCTTGGTCACAAAGCATGAGATTGCAGATATATGAATGAAGATGTCCCTATGCCAACCATAGTATGGCGAAGGAAAGAGATTCCAAACAATGAATATTGTCGAATAACATTGACCACTGAAGAATGTAAAGAAGAAGATGAATAGTACATAGACAATGGATGTTCTTCACACATGACCGGGGATCAAGACAAATTCATCAGCTTGAAGAGAAAGGGTGGAAATGTTGCATTTGGAGATGACTCATCTGCCAAAATACTTGGAGAAGGTGTAGTAGAGCTTGGAAGAAAAATGTAAAAGAAAAGAATGTTTTATTGGTTGAAGACTTGAATCATAATCTACTCAGTGTTAGTAAAATGTGTGATCAATGATACACTCTTACGTTTGATTCCCAAAAATGTAAAATCAGAGAAAATAACTCAGGAAGATTGGTTGCAACTGCAACAAGAAGACTGAACAACATATACATCCTAGACATGAATAAGAGAGAGAAGACAGAAGCCACACAAAAGGATTCCAAGGAAGAAAAAGTCCCAAAGACCAAAAATAAGGATGAATTATTATTGAGTTCCACATGTTTAGGGGGAGCAACCCCAAAGAAGAAGGCTACCTTTTGCCATTAAACTCAGGGGGAGAAGCCATACCCTTTTCCATTGATGTCAAAGGGGGAGATAAATTGGGATCATGATGATAGGGGGAGCATGAGTGTTGCGATCAATGACAAAGAGGGAGATTGTTGGAAGATTGGTTGTTGTCATTGATGTCAACCCTCGTCATGGGTTTTGGAATGTAAGATTGATGAAGGTATTTGGACATGAAGGAAAATGCACATGCAAATAAAACACCCATGGATGGATAGTATACATCATGTTGTTTCCGGTGGTATGTGGCACGTCATGTGGATCCTCATGGTTGAGGAGAAATGAATTTTTGAATATGACAAAGTGAATTGAAGAAGGAAGTACATGTAGGCCTTGAAGACAATTAAAGAAAAGAATTACAAAATAAGAAAGTGTCAGGTCGGACCTAATGTTAAAATGAAGTGACATAAATGGTGTAAATAAACATCATTATGCATTCATTTGATACAAGTTGAATTTCATAGGAAATAAGAAGAAAAGAAGGCCGAATTTAAAGGGAGGATGAAGTCTTTTGGTGATGTGTTCTAAGGTATGTTATTTTCAGTTCATCTTACCATTTTTGCTATAACATTTTTTCTAGAACGATTCAGATGGTGAAATCGCTATGGTATTGAGAAGACATATTAAGGTACCTCTGGTAAAAATTTCAGATCTTGATTTGCTACAATTATGGAGATACACTCTGTGGAAGATAGGGTTTGTGACCAGTCCTGAAGCTAGTCAATAAATAGGTGTTCCGGGTAAAACAACCATCCCTTCTTCATACATAATCCAAATGAAGTGGGACCACTTCCATTGGAAATATTACAGAATGTAGTTTATTTTGTGTGAGTTTCAGAATCAGATGTTAATATTGAGCGCGAGGCATGCTATACAAGTTGGGTCTTCTGAATAGACCATAATTGAATAAAGTCTACCATTCTTTCTATAACCTCTTTTTGGGGAGGATTCAAGGAGTGAAAATTGGAGGAGTTTTAGAGAATACATTGAGTAATATTATCTACAAGATCATAGTACTCCAAGAATTGAAGAATTGCAGAAATTGAAGAAGCCTCAGGAAGCATTTTCAGGTTCTATGTGATGATTGGTTGATCGTGATGATTTAATGTAAAGTTTTATTATATCTTATATATTCTTGGGTGGAAGGAAGGGGAAAGGATGGAGAGTTCAACCCTCTTTTGATATTGGAGGATTGTATCTTCCTCTTGGAGGTTTATCCCTCCCTTTATAGTTGGCACCTGTAGCTACCTTTGGAAGTCATTACTTCCCTTGAACAATAACTATTGAGTATTTCTCATATATTGTGCATGGTGTATTGTGGTGTATTGGTGTAACTCTTATACTATTGTTCATTTCTCATGGGATATAGTTGAATGGTTTAAGTATAATTTGAAAAAGGTTTTAAATTGTTCTTGATACTGATTCAACCCCATCTCAGTATCAACAGGTGGAACAACTCTTGGAAGGTCGTGTCACCGAGAAAGTCCTCCAGAAGTTCGCTGAGCAGGAGGCTTTGGTGAAGCAGCAAGTCGAGGCAGCTTGAGCCAAGCTCGATTCCTTCAAAGTGGTATTACCTATATTAGAGTGACTCGGGACGATTCATAGGTGAGTGTTGGGGGCCTGTTGGCCCTTGACCAAGTTTTGGAGAACCTTGGTTGTGTTTGACCATTTTTTGGGACTTCAATAGGCTGGTCGAAGACAGAGCACCCAGTCGAAGTGAAGATCGTGGGATCTCTCCCCATTTTGTGGGATTTTTGGGTTATTAAGGTTTATGTAACGGGTATGGGATGTCAGCCCATGGGTTTACCCATGTTTAGGACTCTTTTGTAAAGTATAAATAAGCATATAGGACTTAGAGTGAGAGGTCTGTCTAAGATTGTCTTTGTGTAAGAAGATGTGAAAGAGTGCTAAGTGCAAGACTTATGTGAAGGATTTTGTGCATACTATATGTTAAGACTTGTAGAGCTAAGTGCAAGATATTGTAATAAGGCTCTGTGCCTTGATCTAACTCAGGGAAGGAGGATCTAGCGAGGTGTGCGTAGATCTTCTATCCTATGCAGAGTTGGCTTTGTGGCTCTGTGCTTGTAAAGATGCTTGAAGGAGACTAATAAATAAGAGAAGATTTGGTGGGTGTAGCCCCACACAGGGGTGAACCACGTATATCCTGTGTTATTATGCTTTGTGCTATATTGTTCATGTATTTTCTTAGTGCACTATTTTTGATGTATGATATATAGATCTATGAATTGTGAGTGATTATTATGTGAATGAATGTTAGATATGAGATTATGCTAAGTGCTTAGAAGTGTTAGATCTGTTTACTACTGTGTTGATCTACTATTAGGGTTAATCTATGAAGTGAATGAGACTCATAACTTGATGCATGTTATTGGATAAGTTCTTTGTTAAGTATTGTGATCACAAATATGTGTCCCAGCTAGGTTGTAGACACCTAAGTCTTGAAACCCCCCCTTCCTTTACCTCGAGTGAGACTTCATCTGCTTCGCAGGTGTTTCCGAAAGGGTCGGTAGTTATGGTTTTTTTGGTGCGTTGTTGAAGCATTGAACCTTGGGTCTGCCCCTGCACCAACAAATGGTTCCATTGTCGGGACCTAAAACTGTGATTGTCAGGAACTGAGGAAAAGAGAAAGCTCTGTGCGTAGATCTGTCGCTGTAGTGCGTAGTATTCTACTTGATTTGTGAAGCTCGGTGCTAAGAAATGAACTAGATCTGAAGAAAAGAGGTAAGATATTTAAGCTTTGTGCTCTGGTAAAGGTAAGATAAGTGGAAATTTTTACTTCGAAAGTATGAATCTAAGTATGTTTGATAGATTTTTTCCTAGGATGAAAACTATGGAACAACTAGAAGAAAGAAGATTTGATATGAATAGATTTGATAAAGTTAATGAAATATATGTTATTTATATGCATAGAAAGAATATTTTGACTAATAAGTGGATGCAGAGTCCTAGAAAGAATTTTTGCAGATTGCAGGTCTCACTGTGATCCCAATGTGCAGTACAAGAAAGGTTGGGATCGTTTAAGAGAAAGAGAGTATTTACAATATGTTATAATTGCATAAGACCAAGACATCTTGCTAAGGAATTCCCTGGTATAGGTCCTATTTGTCTTTGTTGTAAAACTATTGATCATGAGGTTTTGGATTGCCCTATAATGATTTCTAAAGTTGAAAAGATGAACATGAGACAAGAAAACTATGAATAAGGTCAAGAAACTAAGGAAATGTTAGAGAACTAGAAAGAATCAGAGACTCTATTACTACAGATGAATGAAACCATGAACGATCATAAAGATGACAGCTTATCAGAGATCTTGAAAGAAAAACAACAAATAGAGAAGAGAATAGGAGACTTCGACATAGACTGTATTCTGGATGAAGAAACACAGGTGAATATTATGCTAGAGAGTACTTGGGAAATTTTGGGAAAGCCTGCTATGATTCCTTCATTAGGAGGGATAGGATTTTTTGAAGGAAATATGATAACCCTATGTGGAAGACTTACTCATGTACTTATGATATCCCATGGAGCATTGACTGAAGAAGAATTTGAGGTCATTAAGTTTGTTGAGAATAACACTCCTTTTGCTCTTATGTTAGGAAAACCTTGGGTTGAGAAAGATCAGATCCGAAGGAAAGAAGAAGAGGAATCCATAGAACAGAAAAAGAAAGAATCAAGGGAAAATATAGCCAGGAAAATATAGCAACTAGTACAAGAACAGGAGGAACAGACGAAGTAGAGGAAGGATGATGAGGTTGAAATAAAACAAGGAGACTTAAAGAACCTATCCATGTAGGAGAGAAGAGCACCTACACCAGAATTAGTAAGAGAAGAAGTATCACATTTGAACCCTATGAAAGAAAATCAACAGTGCAAAGTTACTATCATAAGAAAAGATAAGAATAGAAATGGAAAGAGGATTCCAGAGACTCAGATCACAAGAAAGAAGGTAAGAAAGCTCAGTAAGAAGAAAGAAAAGTTAGAAAAATTGCAGGAGGTTCCAGAGAGGACTTCGCAGAAGGAAGGCTTGCAGAATTTGAACCTCGCCAGAATAGCAGAATAACGTAGACTGGAACTTCACCATGATGAAGCAATATAACCGTTGGAGGCATCTTGACCATTAGAACGACGCTCTAGAACGGTCCGAAACGTAGTTATTTCCAGAAAGATTGTCATTGGACTATTGGGACAGTGCCATAATGGATGGAATCGTATTGATTGAGGAAATTTGACCCATTGAAGGAATCCATTACGACGTTGTCTATTTAGTCCGTCGCATGTCTCACCAGGGACACTTTTGCAAACTGAGATATTCGAGCCCGCAAAGAGTTGAATGCTATCACGCTATGCATTTGAGACCTCACCATCTACTTTTCTTACCTTGAGTGTTTGTCCGCCCACCTGAGATATCTGATCATGAGCATTTATGTCAAGTGAACACAATGCAGTAGAGAAGTCTATGGAGGAGATCATGATAGACCTTATGACTGAGAAGGTCATGTTCGTAGGAGAACATGCCTCATCGACGAGAGGATTGCAAACATCCCCATCGACTGGATGCCAATATGGTCCATCCCGAACCATAACCGAGAAGAGAAGCAAGAACCACAACAACTTGGGGAATGCAAAGCTCATCCCATTAGTCTTGAGCGACTACATCCCGCCTCTGGTTGGTGCGGTTAGTCGTGATAATGTCCCAAGAGATTTTGAGTACACACTCATCACGACATACCTCCCAAAGGGGATACATGTAGTAGGATCACAGATGGGATTGATCCCTGATCTTAAGATCAACAACTTTAACCTGGGAGACAAGAAAAATTATGTGTTTCTCACACCGCATAGGTACTTGACCAAGATGATTGGGAGGAAGCTGAAGATGGTCCCCCAGTCATGGACTAAGTAGATCGCATGGTCCACTATTCTAAACTTCATGAAGATACCCCACTTCGATAGACATCAGAAGGTTAACGCGTGAGTTAAACACCTCTTATCATGCTTCCACAAAGGTTACTTGTGGTTAGATAGGTTCATGACTGTGGATCTGGTGCTGATCCACATGATCACTGGACTAAGCATGCAGGGACTGGACCCTCATAAATTCTTCTCAGGGAAAGCTATAGATTGTGCCCTGGCGCAACGAATCAAGGAAACCTATGACGATGTGGAGAAGGGGAAGCGGGGCTACAATGTAGCCTCCATCCAATATGGTGTAGTGAGACTATATTTCCAGTTGATCGTTGGTAAGCTTTTCAGAAAGAAAAAACTGACGTAGGTCATGGGGTTCATCGTCGACCTCATAAGAAATTGTGTTGAAGGGATGCAAATGAACTGGGTGAGCTACCTCATCAATCAGTTGGAGTAGGATTTCCACGAAGCATAGGACCAAGGCTACGAGTTTCACTTCAGCTGGTTGTTGATTCTTGTTGCCTTTGTTGCTTGGGAGATGACAGAGGGAGCGACCTTCCATAAAGTCGAGCCATCGAAACCACTGGCCATGAGGTTCACCACCTTGTGGTATTCAAGTGATATGGTGAAGCAGTGGTAGCTAAAGAAGCTTACAACCATTGAAAATATGAAAATATCACAAGAGCAGCACATAGTTCAGCAATAGGTCAATGCCATCCATAGTAGAGTCATGGAAATGACCCAGAGACTCCACCTGGTGTAGGATGAAGCCTGCACCCTTTTCGAAGATATTGAGGGACAAGGATCACAGCTAGAAAAAGTGGTCACCATGGTGGAACAATGCATGGAAGGTTGTCACCGAGAAATTCATCCAGAAGTTCGTTGAGTAGGAGGCTCTGGTGAAGCAGCAAGTTGAGGAAGCTCGAGCCAAGCTCAAGGCCTTCAAAGTGGTATTACCCAGATCATGGTGACTTGGGATGATTCACAGGTGAGTGTTGGGGGCTTGCTGGCCCTCGACCAAGATTTGGAGAACCTTGGTCGTGTTTGACCATTTTTTGGGACTTCGATAGGCTGGTCGAAGATGAAGCACCCAAGCAAAGCAGATATCATGGTATCTCTCCCCCTTTTGCAGGATTTTTAGGGTATTAGGGTTTATGTAACGGGTATGGGATGTTGGCCCATGGGTTTACCCATTTTTAGGCCTATTTTTTAATGTATAAATAAGTATATAGAACTTAGAGTGAGAGGTCTGTCTAAAATTGGCTTTGTGCAAGAAGATGTGAAAGAGTGCTAAGTGCAAGACTTATGTGAAGGATTTTGTGCATACTATATGTTAAGACTTGCAGAGCTAAGTGCAAGTGATTGTAAGAAGGCTCTATGCCTTAATCTAACTCGGGGAAGGAGGATCTGGCAAGGTGTGTGTAGATCTCCTGTCCTACGTGGAGTTGGATTTTTGGCTCTTTTCTTGTAAATACAATTGAAGGAGACTAATAAAGAAGAGAAGAGTTGGTGGATGTAGCCCCACACGGGGGTGAACCATGTATATCTCGTGTTATTATGCTTTGTGCTATATTGTTCGTGTATTTTATTAGTGAAATATTCTTGATGTATGATATATAGATTTATGAATGTTGAGTGCTTATTATGTGAATGAATGTTAGATATGAGATTATGCTAAGTTCTTGGAAGTGTTAGATATGTTTACTACTGTGCTGATCTACTATTAGGGTTAATATGCGAAGTGAATGAGACTCATAACTTGATGCATGCTATTGGCTAAGTTCTTTGTTAAGTATTGTGATCACATATCTGTGTCCCATCTCAGTTGTAGACACCTGAGTCCTACAAACCCCCCTACCTCTACCTCAGGTGAGAGTTCATATGCTTCATAGGTGTTGCTGAAAGGGCTAGTAGTTAGGATTTTTTTGGTGTGTTGTTGAAGCATTGAACCCTTGGTCTACCCCTGTGCCAACAAAGCATGACATTCTCAGGAAGGAGAAAATCATCCACACTAATCACAATCCTTTGCAGTTCATGGAGACAATTGCAGAATAAGCGCCATAAAAAGTGGTCCAAATACTTGCAGCAATTTCATTTCAATATCAAATATAATACATGGAGAATAAATCACATAAATGACTTCCTCACTCGACCCCCAGTTGCAACATTAACCATGACGCTCCACTCTTGCGGATATGAGGCCTCAGGGTGGCCCCAACTCTACGAGAGTGATCCTAACTTCACAACCACTTACTAGATGTTGGGTGTAGACACGCCTGTCACTGACTTTCATATTCAGGATGACCTGTAATGCCATCTAGGCCATTTATGTGTTCCTTCAAGCAAGTGAGCGAAATGTATTTGGGAAGCTTGCTACAGTAGGATGACAGGATACTTTGGTGTGGAAAATACAATGGCAGTGCTACAAAATTATTTCTATTGGCCAAGACTTCGACATGAAGACGAGAAGTACATACGGTCTTACACTGCCTGTGCTATTGCCAAACTAGCCATTAAAATCAAGGCCTGTACACCCCTCTCCCTACTCCTGATAGGCCTTGGGAATCCATCTCGATGGACTACATGTCTGGCCTTCCTTCAACCAAGTAGGGAAATGACTGTGTTTTTGTGGTGGTTGATCAATTTTCTAAGATGACCATTATGACAACCTACAAGAAGAGTATCATAGTGGAGGCCATTGCCAAAATCTTCTTCGAACGGGTGTGGGAAAATTTTGGGATATGGAAAACCATCAATATAGATCGATACAACAAGTTCCTAAGAACATTTTGGTCGAGCTTCTGGTCACTATTGGACACCAAGCTCACCAAATGCACTACCTTCCACCCCCAAACTAATGTCCAGAAAGAGGATGTCAATAGGATGATCATCCATATATTGTGCATGTACAACTCTAAGAATACACACAAATGGGATGATAGTCTCCCCTATGTTCAACATAGCTATAACAGAGCTCTTCATAGCATGAATGACCATAACCCCTTTCAGGTGGGGCTGGGATTTCAACCATTGGGTCCCATTAATGTCGATTTCAACCATTAGGTCTCATTGATGTCACATTTCTCCTTGCAACCACATTGGAAGAATCTTCCCATGTTCAATCTGAGGTCGAAAAAGCCACCAATTTTGTTGAAAATATTCAACAAATCCACCAACATGTCCATGATATTTTGCAGAAATCCAGTGCTAAGTACAAGAAATTCCATGATCAAAAATAGGTGCCACACAAGTTTCAGATGGGAGACAAGGTTTGGTTTCATTTGCAGAAGGAGCTCCTTATAGGACCCCATTGAAATCTTTGTCCAGTTCGTTATGGTCCTTACACCATCACCAAGGCTGTGGGTAAAAATGATTTTGAGTTAAGTATTCTCCCCTTCCTTGGCTTGCACCTAGTGTTCAATGTGGACCTTCTTCATCCATACTGTCCACCATTATTAGACACATAGGAGATAGCAAATTAGTTGAAACTGAAAAGAGATAAACCATTATTGCATGGAATATGAAACCATTTATTAGATCATGGACACACTGGTTAAGGGAACTCGCTAATAGAGGATCCAACTTTATCAGGTTGTCAAGGCAGGGAAATGCCTAGACCAAGGCAAGTGGCTCACCTAGGGCCAATTTCAACAAAATTTTCCCCATCTAATGTGGGTGTTAGCACCATGATTTTTGTAGCTAGAGTTAGAGGTTCGTCCAAGATGTTTTTCAGAGTCATGCCTTGATCTTGGAAAAAATCAAGACTTTCCTAGATGAGTCATAGTTAGTGTGTCAAATTTTATGAGGTTAGTGTCCAAATAAAGAATGGTTTCAAGTTGTGAAGTAAAGGGTTTGGCCATAAGTTGGTAAAAAGAGTGTAAGGTTCATCATGTTTAAGTTGTAAAGGTATACTTTCCTAAGTCTCGAGTCATGTCGAAAAAGTGGGAAATTATGTACCAAGGTCGAATCAAGTGGTTAGGATGAATGTCATGTCAAAAAATATTATGGTTCATCATTACCTAATCATGAGGTTAGAAAAGACAACCATCATGGCACTCCATATCTTTTGTACCATTGCAAACTTCAAAGGTATACCCGCTACACAAGTTTGTTATGCAAATCTTTAACTTGCCTTAAAACATCTTGTCGCTATGGATTTTTCGTCCCTTTTCATAATTTTGTTCCTTATCCATTCAAGCATAAATATTGGTCACCTTTCATGTTTCTACATCACCTTCAAGACTTGTGCTTCGTTCATCGATTTTCCAGTAAGCTCTGAAGCCCTTCTCTACGTAAATATTGTTTGCTTCCAGTCGCTACGTAAATCTGCTACTATGTTTTTGTTGTGCATCCTCCATTGCTTTAAATCATTGTTCAAGAGATTTCCTTGGAACCCATTGCAAATTTGCTTATGAAACAAGTTTGTTTTTCACACAGTCAACCTTCTTTATTTTGAGCTAAATTATTATTACCTATTCCTATGCCAAGTTTTCCGTCGTTGTTTGTCACTGTGTTGAGTTTCTGTTGTTGTTTATTGTCGCACTGAATTTTTCTGTTATTGTTTACTACTGCGCTGAGTTTTCCGCTATGATGAATTTTTTTCTGCTGATTTGTTTGTTGCGCAAAGTTTCCTGCTGCTACCTTTTCCTGCGCACCGTGCAAAAGTCACTATCCTCATTCACTGCGTAGAGGTTATTTCTCTTGTTTTTTGTTGGAGGTTACTTTTCCATTTTTCATTTCACAGAGGCTATTACAATCTATTTTTGTGCACCTAGAATTGACATATATCATCATCATGACAACTCCTCAAAGAAAAATAAAGAATGCAAGAAGCGGGAAAGTTGTGAGGTTTGAACCACAAGAGTTAAAGTTAGTAAACACAGACCCAACAATCAGAGTGTCCTTTGAACAAGTCGAATGCATAAGATTTTGTGAAAAGGTTCAAGGGTATAATGCACAACTAACCAAACAATTATTCCTTAACTTTACTGGTGTCAGTGAAACTATTGCAGGGATCACTTTTCTAGTGTCAGAGGAAACCATATCAACTGTGACTGAGATTACTATGCAAGGAGAAAAATGGTTTAAAGGTATGCCATTAGATACTTCATGTTATATTTATTTTATCAAACCTGAATAAAGAAATCGAAATATTGGAGCCAACATTCCCAGTGACTATCTTTTGGAACCTTTTGAGAAACTTCTGAGGATAATCTGGAAGTACTTTACTTGTGAGGGAATATTTGACAAGGTACATCAATACCACATCAGGATTTTGATGCATTTCATAGGGAGAAGTCCTTTAAACTTACCTTTCTTCCTATGTAGAAGCCTAGGAAAGATGACAGACAATGTTCAAGCCAGAGCTGACCAGCCAAAGAATAACCTATTCCATTTTTTTTTGATTAAGATGTTGGTGGTTGAGGAGCTTGGAAAGTTAAGCAGGGACTAGAATTATTTCATGATTTCAGCAAACATTCCCCTAGACCCTAAAGGAGATACTCCCTTATCTGCTGAGAAATCAACATTTCATATTTCATGAGTAAAAGGAGGAGGTGTTTCTGAAAGGGGAAAAGGAAAATAAATTGAGAAATGATCACTCAATTATCTATCATCCAAGAAAATAAGAAAACTAATATTCACTGATGAAACTGAGGAGACACAAGCTCCCAGTAAACCATGCACCAGTTCCTCTACCAAGAGGTTTCCCATACCCACAATTCAGATAGAATTTTTTGAATGTAAAACCCAAGATATTGATGAAAAGAAAGTGGAACCATGTGAGGAAGATGCAGATATTAAGGAGGTGAAACAACAACTAAAGAAATCTCAACATGTTATAGCCCAATTCTATCAAGAGAATAGAGAATTGAGGAGGAAGCTAACAAAAAAAATTCCTGAAGCTCAAGCATCATAGAATAAATCAGGTCAGAGATCTTCTCCCTCACCAACATGAGGAGAAAAGAATATAAAATGGCTGAAAAAACAACTAAGAGAATCTCAAGATGAGATCATTAAACTCAAGGAGGAAAAATGAATATCAGAGGAAGGGATCACAGAACATTTCAAGAAATGTAGACCAACTATTGGTGATGCATGTGCAACTCTCTTTGATGCTCAATCGAAATTGAAAAGGAATGATTCTTTGTTGAGATAGGTAAGGAGTTTAAAGAGACAAAATTTGTCATTAAGATCTGTCGCGCGAAATCACTGCGTAGATTTCACAGCCAACATTTGTGCAACAGAAACCATAATTTACTACGCAAAGGCGATAGTGTTGTCCAGTGATACACATGATGATTCATCATAACCATATGGTTGAAATTTTCTTAAGAATTTATGATTGTAAATAAAATTTAGTATAGGTTATGATTAAAAAACCGGCTTTCCTATTTTTGGTAAATTTTGTAGAGGTTGTTGTTCTCTTTGAAAACAATTAGATCCATGACTCTAGGAGATAGTAGTTTGACTCCTAGAAACTAAGTTTAGCTTTAGTTTTCTATATATATGGACTATTTTGGTGTAAAAGGGTAGGCTAAAGTATAGACATTTTGATCCTCAATGTAATTTTCTGAATCTAAAGAAATACAAATGCATAAGTCTTGCATTCCTTAAGAAAAAGATTCTAGTGGTGGTGATTTGAAGATTGTACTCTTCTTTGTATGTATTCCTTATGTACTTATTTTCACCTGCACTTTTATTTTCTTTAAATTGGTAAATTAAAAGTCCAGAATTCATCTAATGGTGCTCTAGACTTAACTGATTTAAATTCTGTCTATCTTCTCAAATAAGGTCAGAATTCATCCTCTGTGGTGCTCTGATCCTATTGTGCGTTTCTTTTCTTATTTCATCGTACATGATCAAACTAAACACCGAAGTTCATCACCTTATTTACCCTTTGTTCCTCTGAGGAGTTCTATCTACCAAACATTATTTTCTTTATTTTCAGGGGTTGACTTGACAGCCCTAGAAATACTATCTTTTGTTAGCAAACCTTGAAAAATTATCTCAAAATTCTAAATCTAGCCATCAATTTAAAACAACCTGTCCATGAGAGATCAAGTCTTAGAGAGATCCCTCTCTAGATTGGAAAGGCTAGTTTCCAGTCTTAAAGTTGGTTTGTAGGTTACCTTTGTAGATTGTTTCTTCAACCCAAAAATTTACTCAGCGTTAACAATGGGCACTCAACACAATGGATACCATTTCTTCCTAAGGGGGGAGGATTGATCTAGGTGAATATCGGTGGCCACCGACCTATTCCACTGGCTCAAAGCATAATTTTCCATCTTGGCAGTTGTTTTACACTTTTTCAGGTCCTAAACTTCTAGGTCCATTTTGAGGCCTTAAACAATTCTTTTTGGGCATGACAATGCCCAAATGATAGTAGAAGGTATGTCTGGGCCAACTGGAATGTGTACTTCTCGGTTAGACCTTTCCAATGGGCTATCAAGTGCACAAAACAAAGATTGTATGCAAAAATTACGACCGCAAGAAGTTGGCATACCAACTAAACCCATTGGGGCCCACAAGCCTTTGGCATTTCTTCTCCTAGGGTTAAGTTTTTGGATGTTTATGGTTTCCTCATTGCTTATCTATGATAAAAATTCCTTTCAGCCTCATTGTAATGTGCTCTGGAAAATGCAAGTAGCTGTCACATATCTTCTCAAAGATAAGCTACCACCATTTGAGCGTGTTTGTTCCATTTTACATTTTTACAGTTCAACACATTTCATTTATTAATATAAGTCCAATTTCAATGTATCTCTATTTTTTTGTTATAACTCTGTATTTCATTTCGTTCCATTTATAAATACAGATTAGTGTCATTGTACTTTTTTTGTGTAATTTTGATTTGTAGGAACCGTGCACTTGCATCAAGTGATATCATAGTAGGATTGTGTTCCTAGCTTTAAAGATAGAAGTGTCCTTGATAGTGGTTGCACTTGACCTATGTGAAGTGGAGACTAGTCATTAGACTTTGTTGGTGTGTTTTTTTGTAGAAGACAAAACAAGAGTTGGTAATTTATGAAATTTCCAATCATTATTTCCATGGGGACAAAACATCCGTGGATGTATAAAAGAGTGTTTGAATTAATTTGTGATTGAATACGTGTATAATAGGGAATAATTGTAGAGAAAGAGAATAAGTTTGCATTGATTCCAATATGGGTTAAATAAACCCTAGTAATGGGAAATTTGATGATGATGATTGAGAGATGAAGTGATGGTTATTCTAGAGATCCTAGAGAAGACTCCTTTAAATAATTTTGTAGAAGTGAAGAGATTTAAGAAATTTGTAATTAAAACTATGAAAGAAAAACTAGATTCTTTGGCAGAAATTAAGAAAAATAAATAGCATGTGATTTGGGCTTATGAAGAGCAAATATTATTAGGAAGACCTCAAAATATCAAAGAGATAGATCAAGAAGGATATTATTGCTATTGTCGATGAAGAAGCGAACCATTTCAAGGATGAGAGATCCATTTGAGGTAAATAAGAGACATCGAAACTGGTATATTCTATTGAAGATAGTTTGGTGATAAAATGCTCACTTGAGGAAGAATCATATTATGAATATGTGAAAGAAATACGAGGTGAATTAGTAGAACAAATATTGAAACCAAAATTTCCTTTGGGAAACCATGATAAATCCAATGTGTTATTTGTTGTTTCTATAGGTTTAGATGAAAGTAATGGAAATAGTGACCTTGAAAGTCGAAGAACTATTTGTCAGGTAGAAGTAGAGGATGATGATGAAATACCTAAAATCATAGAACA
>ML778864.1:170714-228702 GCA_009831015.1 Picea engelmannii | reverse complement strand
ATAAATCCAATGTGTTATTTGTTGTTTCTATAGGTTTAGATGAAAGTAATGGAAATAGTGACCTTGAAAGTCGAAGAACTATTTGTCAGGTAGAAGTAGAGGATGATGATGAAATACCTAAAATCATAGAACAAGTGAATGTTGTAGAGGATAGATGAGATTCTAGAGAAGATAGCCTTGAAGGTTATGAGAACAATATTGATGACAAAGAACATGCTATTATCAAAAAAAGATCCTATAGTTTTGATTGACCACATAGTTGATGAAGAACCTTATGAAATGGAAAAAGACGGCCATATAAAGCAAGGGAGTAATGGATGCATGACAAGTATGAATGATGTGCATAGCATTAATATTGTTGAAAGAATTGAAATGGAACCCATAACTAGGGTAAGTAGAGTTGTTGAGTTGTTTGATAAGATAAGCCAAGAGAATTGTAAATGTATTTCCATGAAAATAAATCAATATTCTATAGACTTGATGGAAGTAAATGAGAACTAAGAATATGTGAATGAAGACCAAGATGTAGAGAAACAAGAAAATCAAGGCATAGAAGAAGATGAAGAATTGTTTCATATAGAAAGAAACAAGGTTGATAAAAGGTGTATGCATGGTCTAGGTAATTCTAAAATTGGAATTCCTGTCAAATATTGTACAAATTTGAAATTGATTGATTGAAAGGCATGGTCCACTCTTTCCAATCAAATTGGATGGTAATGCATAATGTGTTGAAGAAGGATAAGAATGATTTTTGTACAAGACCATTGAATCATGGGTGAATGTGATATGGGGGCGTCAATTAGATATTTGAATGTTGTTGCAACATTGGATGATTGTTTGTGTATGAGGATTGAATTAAAAAGGAGATAATACATTGGAAGAAATAAAGTACATAAGGAATGGGTTAGAAAGAGAAAGAGGTGAAAAGATTTGTGATGGTTGAACTTATGTGAGTGTTGCATAGTTGCAAGATAATAAATAGTGATGAAAGAATCATAATAGAGGTTTATGTGTCTATATTAAAGAGGACTTCATTATTGAAGATAATTCATCTAAAAAGAAAAATATTGCAGAAACCACAAAATGTGATGTAGGAAGATGGTGTGTAGGAAACTTGTGTTTTCCCTTAACCTATTTTTGGTTATGTTTGCAGATCCAATATTATAGGTGTGTATTGATACCTATGAAAAAGAAGAAATAGGTCAATGATGATCATRGATCTAGTGAATATAAAGAAGAAAMGAATGCCCATTTTCCCATGMTAAAATATGGAAAGCAAATAATACAATTTTTGGAGACTTGCTTGAGTACGATAGAAGATTGAATTCTGAAGGATGGAAGAGATGGTGTGAATACATGCATTAGTATGAGGAAYATAATGAAGGATMCCAAATAGTGAATATGACCTTTGACAMAATGAATATTAYRRAACCCTTGAATATTGTTGTGTTGCAAGTGRACAACATATGCAACAAGTATTGAAGWTTGACCATGMAAATTGAAGTTATGCTTGGCTTTGGTTGCAAGATGAAAATGATAATGAATTTGTTGACACAATTAGTATTGAAGATGCGTTAGGATAAGTTGTTGGTCAACCATGTTAGAGAAATTTCTTGTAATTTTTCCATAAAGGATGTATTTCTAGAAGAATTTGAGAGTGAGTTGAAAGTGCATAAGATAATGATTATATTGGGATTTTCCATCATCAAGAAAAGTTGTATAAGGGTTGTCTTGTATCAAGAGAATTTTCCTAAGTAACATCACAAGTTGAGAGGAAGGTACTAATAGGAAGAAGACTAGATGTTATGTCTGAAGGAAAAAATTGTATGTCCAACACAAACAAGGGATTGTGATTGGAAGATTAGGAGGTTGACATGAAATACTTTTCAAAGTATTAAGAAGTTTGAGGTGAATATGGATGCGTTGATGAAAAACAATAAAGAGGAAATTAGGATAAATGAATACTCCATGTTTAGAACTTAAATTGTCTATACATTACAAAGTTACAAGCATAACAACAATTTAAATGAAGCATTGATATAGTGATGGTGAGGATTGAGAATATGTGGGCATTGAAGCCATTTGTAAGGAGGAAAATGGGGTAGAAGTGAAGTAGATATTATCTATATGGAAGTCATGAAGAAATGCATTGTTTTAATGCTCATGAAAAATCATATTGTTGTATCATGTGAGTATGCAAAGCAACCATTAGTGATGATGTCAAATATCATTGTTGAATATGATACTGCCAAGAAGGAAATGCACATGAAGATAGAGATGGTAAGATGTCTATGAGGTTTTCCTATCCTCATAACAAGTTGATAAATATTTTCTTTATAAAGGAAATAGAAGAGGAGAGGAATGAGGAACGATGATTTGATGAAAGCTTCATCAAGAAGAAAGATCTTAGGTAGGTTGGAGATTGTTTGTATAGGAAAATAAGTAGCAACGAGTTATGTAGAAGATGGAAAGAGAAGATAAATAAATAATTGCATCCAGAGAGTTAGTTATAAGAGGAAGAATGAAGGAAAAACTGAAGTTGATATTGTAAAAAGAAGAAACATCGTTGCGAATATAGTGAAAAATTTGTGAGTTTGTCATTAAGATTTCTTAAAAGTTTTCTTACAATTCCCTTAAAAAATGGATAAAATAAATGATTTTACGTCATGAGTTGTTTTAAAACATATTTTTTGAATTAAATGTTTTTTTAATATTTGTGTTAATAATTCCTTTAGTAATTGAATTATTGGCTATTTTATGTATTTTTCAAATTTTTGATTTTTTTTTTAATCTTCCAAAGAATTGAATTTTACAAAAATTTAGTACAAATAATTTAAGGAATTTTTTATAATCCAAAAATTTCACTATTTATATTGTTTTTTTTCTAAACATAAGGAATATTAAAAAATTAAAAAATAATCCTTACAAACACTATCCATTCAAATAAATTAAAAAATGATACTTAATATTATATATTTTATAATTTTGTCATAATTATTTATTAAAACTATTTTATATTTTAATATGTTTTGATGTTTGGAAAAAATTAAATAAAAGAAAATCCACCATAATTAAAAATATGTAAGTATTTTAATCATGCCAAATAACTTGTGTACTAAAATATGAAAATTTGTAATTTATTTTATTTATCTCATATATATATATATATATATATATCAATTCGGCCCAATTAATAATAATAACAATGATAATAATATTTATAAAAATAAAATCGACTTAATAAAACGAAATAATTATTACACGCACCGTTACACATGTGCGTGTGTGTAATTTGTTGGATTATTGAATTTAAAAAATAAAGCGAAAAATTAATATAATATGATGATGGTGGTTCATGTCCACTGAGACCAAAATCGGTTTATCAGACCTTAAGAAAAACAAGATATTACTTGGATTTATTTAAAATGTTATTTCGATGCTTGAAAAGCATTAAGAGAAGCGTTCCAAGATCACTAAAGTTTTGATGTCTTAGAAGGTTAGGAAGGTTGGTATTGTGACAAATATTTGGAAATTGAGATCTAGTTTGGGTATACACGTGACATTATAGGAGAAAGTTTTTTTCATCTTCAACCCTCTAGATGTCACAAAGGTGACAAATTCTCTCTTGCCATGGTGTTTTGGGGATTGTCCAATGCCTAGTTTAACTATGCATCTCATGAGAATTACTACTTATTTTAGCAATATTGATTCTCTTCTTTACATTTGTCAAAACATAGAAATACTTTTGATCTTCAAGGTTAGAGTTAACCACTTCCTTATAATATCTTTATTTTATTTTATCCTCTAATTCTTTATCACACCATAGATTCTCCTTAAATTTAGCTTGTACAATATTTTAAATATCTTCAATATTATGCACAATAACTTCTTTTATTCCGTAATGATTTAGCCAAGGCTTGGCATCATTATGCCATCCCTGCTTGATCCATTGGTGATTTTGTCTAGAGTCTGAAGGAATTTTTGGGAGCCTCTTGTTATCCATGTTTTTTATCTTGTTCTTGTACATTAAGTACCTAATCATAGTTTTTCTCTCAATGGGGAAAAGGCTTGCTTCGATGAGGAGGATAGGATAGGGTGTATTTCCCTTAATTTTGAGATTATAAGTTATAAAGTTCTTTTGGAGTTGCTCCATATTTCTCCAGGATTCTCGAGAGATATTGCATCCCCAAACTTCATGATGCAAACCCCATCCCACTCCTGGAGTCTACGCGATCTCCTGGCCTGAGGATCATTGATTTCAGGAGCTGAAAACAACTCACAGGCCCTTGCCGAGCCTTCAAAGTAATTACCATAGGCCTAAAGTCTCTTCTTTGAGAGGAAACCCCTTTTTTGGGCATTCCTGTGCACTCATCGAACCTACCAAATGACTAGAGGCTATGACCACGGGATACAACACTTTCCTCAGCAAGATTCAAGACTTTGGAGCTCCTGGGCTTCAGGAGTTCCCACAAACAACACTGCGTTCCTCCTGAATGCTGAAGTAGTGGAGTATCGAACCACTACAAAGTTCGACGACTCACAACGTCTGCACAAATCTACGGTTGTGATGGAGTGGGGAGTTCAGGATTTGGCAAGTTGGTATGCTCCAACCTACAATGCTCCTAGAGAGCTAAACTCTGAATATGATCGGATGGTTCACATTCTGTCGTAGATCAATGACTCCTATGTACTTCGCATTTTCAAGGATTCAAAGGTTTTGGTGGTACCTTTTCTCTAGCCTTCCAGAGGGCTGGACCACCAAACAACTAAAAAATATAGATCGAAGGCTCCTAAGATCCGAGGGATGAAAGGTTCATATCTAGCTTCAGAATCTAGGAGTCCGAGCATTTTAACACTACAACTCCTCACTACCCTCGAACGTCTAAGTAACAAAGGCTCCCTCTGCTTGCCACGTGTCTTACTTTAGATCGACGACTATGATGAATCCCGGACTTCGAAGCTTCGACAATCCTTTCTCTTGGTGACCTTTTGCTTCTTTCCTCTGGAGTACAGGTTCTCTAGACCTCTAGGTCGACTGCCATGTGTCTCCCTTCTGATTGATGATCCATATCAACTCTAGACTTTGAGACTCTGGAGATATTGAACCTTTCTTCCTGCTATTCTCCTGGACCCCTGGTCTTTCGGATCTGACAATATGTTGACACGTGTCCTTTGGAACAGACGATGGCGATTTGATTTGCCTTTGGGACTTCAGGGATCTGCTGATGGGTCCTAGATCCCTTTACTCAACAACAACAACCAAACCTACCACCGAGGCCCAATTAGACTCTGCAGCATTTAACAGTGCAATGGTTCTCTAGATCTTGTGATCCAACCAATTAATCGATGGGATTTATGTTTTCTTGCAAATGCCTCTCCTTTAGTTTGGACTTCCTCTTTTTGTATTTTCTCTTAGGTGGGACCGATGTAAGATTGTAAGCCAGTATAAACCAAATTTTCCATGAAACAAGATTAAGTTTAACTACTGGAGAAGAGGCCGAGCTTGGGATAACCTGCTACTCAAGCATGTAGATGACAATTTTATACCACATGCCTAGTACTAATACGTTAACCGTTTGAGAATCCAATTACTGTCTGAGAAACTAATTATCAGAAAGAAAACATATATGCGATAAGATAATGGCAAGAAAAATAATTCACCTACTATAATCATCCATCACATAATAACACAACGATTCATCTTCATCATTAAAGAAAAGAACATTAAAACATTGCATCAGATAACTTAACAATATATTTAATATCTCTTACTCATTACAACATCCATTCATGAGACGAGATAAGAAATAATTCTTCTCCACGTCCAATCACACATGCATTTGATGAAAATATAACTTGTCTCTGGTCCAGAAGGACTTCTCTATTAAAGGTAGCTCAGAAATAATTCTTAACAAAACCAAAAAAGAAGAGTTTCTTGCAACAACCATCGACCCTTGACTAATCGGTCGATGATCTTATTTATAACATAAAATTAACTAAACATAATGGCTAAAGTGCAGTTAAAGAAAACCAAACTCGCCACGTGGCATTCTCTCCTAACATTTTTCCAACAGTCATCTCAAGATATCACTTTGAAAGGGTGACTTTTCTCATACTCCGACCAACTAATGAACAAATCCTCCCAAGTGTGGGCGTATGGAAATCTGTGCTGTTCCATTGAGGCTACGTAAATTTCTCTTAACTCTATTGCATGCACATGATACTTAACTAAACTGGCACTCAACTGTTGCAAGATGGCCCGATCTTTGATCGAGTGTCCCATAAACCGTCGCACATGACCCGACTCTCTTATGTTAGTCACCTTTGCTATTTCTTCGACCCACGATGAATCTTTCTCAGTGTGCGATTTGACTATGTCGCGCAAGTCGTCGATGTCATCAGGTGTGCCAAACATAGGGAGTCTGATATCTTTAATCACTTTGTTGATTTTTTGTCCCAACTTCTCTTGGATTTCTTGGTGAGGTTACTGAGCCATTTTTTCTCAATACTTGGAGGAATCTTTCCTGCCATCGAAATTAAAATCATTTAGAAATTGAGTATAAAATAACCCTTGTCAAAATATATGTATAAAGTGTAAGCGTGAAGAATCCAGACTGGTGCATACTTTAAAGCTTGCTAAACCTGGTCATTTGATACTTACGTGATCTCTGCAATCCTTTGAATTTCTTGCACCGCTTCTGTTAGTGCCGTCATATTTTCTCTAGTTAGAGTGGGTTACATCCGCATGCCACAACATGAAATATTAGGTACGAAAAAATATAAGAGTTGAAGTTACGCCAGTGGCCGGTTGGCCCTTTGAGTCAGGAAAGTATGTGAGCCAAACATGTGCTGAAAGTACAAGTATAATCCAAAAGAATAGGATCATTTCATAAGGGAATTCGTTAGGATCCTCAGGTCGAGGCAAGTTGTGAAAACATAAGTCTCATCATCAAGCACATCAACCATCATCGACTCATCATGAAGGCTGGAGAATTGAAAAATTGAGGTGATCATACCACACACCCTCTGCAACTCCTATCGGCTACACCTCACATGCCTCGGAACATACTTGTCACGTGGATGTGCCACAATTTTTTTTTAGTTTTCTTCAAAACATCTCATCGCCAGGAATCCAGTGTTCCCTGGTATGTTTCCACTCACTGCTCGCTCTGTTATAAATTCTGGATGTCTTGTATGTGTTATACTCACTAACCGAGCTTGTGCATTATTGGTAATTCTTCTCGCGAGCTCAATCTGATCAAAATTTCCGATTGGGGCCCTTTCAAAGTTCCTCACACATAAGAAAGATATGCTATTGCACCATCAAAACTCCTCAAAATGCAAGAGGAGGCATACGAAGTAGCCAAAGTGCCAGGCTTGAGTCCCAAAATGCCTAGAATTCGTTTTTAATCACCGTGGGCATTCCCATGGCTTCAAAGGGAGATTCCTACCTTTGCGTGGAAATGATGGTATCGCCCGGTGCAGAGGCCGAAGTGGAAGAAGTTGCGCCATAAGGACTAAGGTTTGAATACAACAAATACCCTGGAGAAGGGGGAGGCCAAGGAAAAACAAGGAGGTAGGGGAAAACCAAATCCCGATCAAGTCATGTGCAAGGTCGACCGTTGAGAATTTTTTTATGTGTGCCATCTGGCTAGAACCTATCGAAGCCAAAATTCATGGGAGTGGGAGGATAATGAGGAGGATAGATGCCTCGATTTCTAACATTCGAGAGCCAATTCAGTAGCTGGAGAAGACCCAACTCGCCATTGCTGAACTCTACCAGGAAAATAGAGAATTAACACGACAATTGGCAGCAAAGACCCTTGAGGTGTCAGTATCGCAAGGTCATGAAGGGAAAGTAACATGGCTCAAGAGAAAGCTTCGGGAAGCACAAGATACAATTATGCAGTTGTGCGAAGCACAAAGGTTGTCAGAAGTACAAAAAATGAAAACATCTCAGGGAGCGCAAAGCATCTAGGGAGTAAGTCCGCGTGGAGAGGAGGCGTGATTGACGAGTTCTATTTTTTTTTGTATTCTCAGATGTGGCACAAAATATTGATAGTTTTCCTTTTTTTGAAAATTCTCATGTTCTTAATGTAAACTTGATTGATTGTCCAAAAGGGGTAGAAGATGTCTCTTGTATGTAATCTAACCTCGAAGGGAAACTAATATAAAGTCATGAAACTTTTGATGAAAGGATTCTGGTTGCAGTGGTTGGATGCATCGTTTCATCTCTTTGCGTGTATGTCTATTGTGTTCTTCATCCAAATTTTCTTGTAAGTTAGCCCTGAATTTATACTTAGTGGTGCTCAGAGTTACTTTGTATTTTATTTGATATCCTTCTGCGAAAAACCTCCGACGCCGATTGATTTCAATGTACGGTGCTGATGTGGCACTACTTTCTCGGGATACGTGGCACCGAATACCTGGGACTTATATCGCGGGTATTGTCTAGACTTGGGACTTTATTCAAGTTATGTGCTTTAAACTAACCTTGGGAGTGCCAATGCCTGAAAGGTATCGGTGATTGGCGTCCAGAGATAAACCTACCGCGTATTTTCTTGTGTGTTATCGTCCTCAAAACTCCCGATGCCGAAAACGTTTCGGAAGTCGGCGATCGGAGGAAAACCTATAATCTAGTCAGGATGTTCATCGCGATTTGATATTTTTTGATTTTGCTAAGCGTGTTGGGTATCGGCCATCAATGATATCATTTCTTTCTTTGTTCAATTCTTACTCTTTTAGTCTTTTACCACCGCCAAAGAGATTGGTCATCGACAATATCTTTTGCATGATGCCTGTCGTGAGTGAAAAATTCCTTCTACCAACGTTGATCTATTTCGGCGCTCGACGACTTCAATTTTTCTGAGTGATTTTCCTTCATCCTTTAAAACTTTCTGATTCCCAAAATGGACGTGTCAAGTGAAACAGTTTTAGCTGTTGATTCTTCTTAAGAATTTAAGTCTTTTAAGTCATGGGTTTTCATGGATTCAGGGAAATGCTTAAAGACTTAATGAGAGTAAAAAAGGCAAGAAAACACAACAATTTCCATAATGAAGATGAATCAGATAGTGAAAAAAGATCAAGTGGTACCCAAAAAGTAAAATTTGACATAGACTTTTTAGGGTGTGTTGAGTGCTCAACAAATGGTGACTAACTAGGCGAAAGCAGAATCTCTGTTCCTCCTTCAAGCTTGGCTGATGCAAAAAATGGTGGAGAACTTATCTGGTTTTAAATCAGAGCCTCTTTTACCCTTGCATTTGAAATTCTCTAGTTGATGCTTCTGGGTCTGCGTGTGGGTTTTTCCACCTTTATTCCTCCTTCGTTTCTTGTAACCCTGAATCATGCCCTTTTTGACAAAATCTAGAAAAGTATTCACTGGCATTAATCCTTTAGTTACCTTTAATCACTGGCTACGGTGTTGCTCCACTACAACTAGCATCCATAGCCTCGAAAAAGTCACCCCGAAAACACAGACCTTGCTCTGCTGCCAGTGAGTGTCCATAGCTCCGGCGGAGTTATTTGCATACCCTCTCCCGCTGTTCACTCATTTGATAAAGTAAATTTTATTTTGGTAGAATGCCCTGAGTGAGTGGGAGAGGATGATGTCTGTTTATTTACAAAATGATATGGTGAAGGTGAATCCTTTGCTGTCTTTGTCTTCAGGGTTCATGTATTCCTTTTCAGCTTACCAAATTTCCCTTAAGGTTTCACCAGACCACCAGGCATACACTTTTGCATTTCTCCAAAAGTGTTCATTTGTGCATGTTAGATAGAGGACTCCTCAGATCAACCACAGGTTCCCCAATGTTTTCTCGTGTTGTATGTGAGCGATGTATTAGGAACAGAGTTCTCCATGTCGCATGATGTGAGGTCAAACATTGTCTTTCTAAACACAACCTTCAAAAGAACAAAGAAATAAAACAACAAAGAAAAATAAAAAATGTATTTCGCAATTGAACTATCTAAAAACAAAATTATGAAAGCACACACACAAACAATTTTTTTTTTTAATAGAAATATTGTTTTAGGGCTGGGCCATTTACTGGGAGGGTGTTAAGTTCCCCCCTCAGATTTTGTAACCGATAAGTGCCTGCCCCAATCTTCTCAGCCACCTGGAAAGGTCCAAGCCATAGGTTCTGAAACTTAGAGTGTTTGCCTTTAGGCTCGCTTGCTCTATCCCATTTTAGGACTAAGTCTCCTACTTCAAAATTATTTTCCTTGGCCTTATGCTTGTCAAACCATATTTTCACTATCTGTTGGTGGGATATGCATTTTGATTTAGCCTTTTCCCTTTCTTTCTCCAACATAAGAAGGGTGTCGATTCTATGTTGTATGACTGATGAAGGCTATCCCATGGCATCTTGGGCCAGTTGAAGAGATGGAAGATAAAGCTCATTCGGGAGAATGGATTCCTGCCCGTATACCAGAAAGTATGGGGAATTTCCTATAGCTTCCTTGGGTGTGACCCTACCGGCCCATAAAGCATTGTGGAGTAGATTATTCCAATTCCTTTGGTTGTATGCAACCATTTTCTTCAATATCCTCACTAGATTTTTATTAGTTGATTCTGCCACTCCGTTTCCTCGTGATAATAATTCGCAGAGTACCTAATTATGATTCCTTTGTCTAAAGAAAACTCTGTCAACAGGGTGGAAGAGAAGTAAGCTGCATTATAAAAAACTAGTACAGAAGGGACACCAAACCTTGTGATCAGTTGTTGTTTTATGAATTGAATTACCACCTTCTCATTTACATGAGTCAAAGGGATGGCCTCTGCCCATTTCATGAAATAATCGGTGGCAGTAAGTATGTACTTATGTTGTTTTGAAGAGCTTGGTGTAATTTCTCCTATGATATCTAACCCCCATTGCTCAAAAGGCCTAGAAATAGTCACTATTTGGAGTGGAACCGCTGCTCTCTTCTCTCTCCCAGCACTTATCTGACAAGTTTTACAGTTTCTAGAGTAAGTGTGAGCATCCTTGAACAAAGTGGGCCAATAATAACCAGCTCTCAGTATCTTATGAGCGGTGGTGTTTCCTGCAAAATGTCCCTCGGCAGGGTCATCATGGAGTTCCCTCAGAACTTTGTCCACATCTTCACGTTCGAGACATCTTAAAATCACCCCATCATAATTGACTTGGAAGAGTACCGAATTTATGAGGCGATATTGTGTGGATTTTAACCTGAGAGCTCTCCTTTCCCTAGGATTGAAATTTTCTAGGCAAGTCCCATGGTGCAAGAGATAAGTCAAATTCTCATACCAAGACTTTGGTCTTGGGGAAGTGTATGAAGCTTCACCACACCATAATTCCATTTCATTCTCCCATCCGATGTCTTCATTTACTTGGTCTTGGGCTTCAGCTGCAAGCTTGCATAACCCTTTCCCTTTAAATAGTTTGGCAGGTTTTATATCCAGATCAAATTCTTGAACTACTGCCATTCAGTTCCCTCTTCTTTCTCCCATCTCTTTTTGAGTGAACAAGGATCGGACTGCAGGATGAGGTACGATTACTTTGGTGTGGTTCTTGAGGATGTAAGATCGGAAGTGATTTACTGCTTTATATACTGCATAGGCCTATTTATCTATAGCAGGATAATTGAGTTTGGCTCCTTGGAGGTTAGTTCTCATGAAAGACATCGGGGCCTCATTGTTTTCATCATCCTTCTGAGTCAATACTGTAGCTATCGATTGGTCAAAAGAAAAAGTATAGAGGAAGAAATCTTTGTTAAAATCGGGGCTTCGTAACATGAGGGATTGAGATATGGCAGTTTTAATATTGTTGAAGGCATCCTTTCATTCATTGTACCACTTAAATTCAACATATTTGTAGATCATTTTTTGTAGTGGTCTAACAGTCTCGACGAAATCAGGTGTGAATTTTCTTACAAAATTGATTTTCCCAAAGAAGGATTGCATTTTCTTTTTGTTGTGAGGTAACGATATTTGAGTTATAGCTTTGACTCACTCATGGTATATATGAATTTTGTCTTGGGATATAATATGACCTAATAGCTTTCCTTCCTCCACACCAAAGATAATTTTCTTAGGGTTTAAAGATATATTGTATTTTCTACACCTTTCAAAAAGTTGGGTTAGGTGTTGGATGTGCTCCTCTCCATTCTTTGAATACACAGTTACATCATCCAAATACACTATCTCACACTTGTTGATCAGTCCTCGAAATGCTACATCCATTTCCCTTTGGAAGGTTGCCCATGCATTGGTTAACCCGAAGAGCATTTGTTTGTAAGTGAAAGTTCCCCACTTGGTTCGGAAGGCAGTTTTCAAATGGTCTTCCTCTAATCACACTAGAACTTGGTTGTAACCCGAGAAACCATCCAGTAGAGAGAAAACCTCAGAGCCAGACATGGTCTGCAAGATTTTATCCATTGGTGGGATTGGGTAGTTGTCCTTTTTTGAAGCTCCGTGAGGTTTCTAAAATCTACACATAATCGGATTTCTCCAGAATTTTTCCTCACAGGAACCAAATTTGCAACCCACGTGGAATGCCTAACCTGGAAGATAATTTTGGCATCGAAAAGTATCTTCAACTCCTGACACATGAGAGGTTCCAGGGATGGGTGATACTTCCAGAGCTTCTGTTGGAAGGGTTTAACTTCAGGTTTTAATGGTATAGTGTGTTGAATGATACGGGTGTCATAAGTTTTCATATCTCGATAGGACCATGCAAAGACATCTTGATATTGTCTGAATAGTTTGAGTTAAGCCTTTCTTTCCTCTTTACATATAGTCTTTCTGAGATTTATATTCTTTGGGTTTTCTGGGGTTTTGAGATTTACAGTTTCATGCATGGGACAACAACTATTGGTCGTAGCATTTTTAGGCCCCTTAAATTGTTCTTTCAAGTCAAAAATATTTTCTAAATTAGCAACCCATTTTGGGATGACGTGAGAATTCGACTTGTCAGTTGGTTGACATGTCCGGGGATCAGATTTTGTTGATTGCTCCATCATCAATAGCTAAGTACCTAAAATTATCTTGGTTAGTTAGAAATTTTATGATCTGTTCACCCCCTTCAAATACCTTCCAATTAGAAATGTTGTTAGGCACCGATGGTTTGTAGAGTAGCTCCACCATGAATCGGGAGGCTTCATAATCCTCTAGGGGTGACAAGCTTGAAGTAGTTGTGGCCAGGGAATCAACAAGGATATTCTTTGCTCTGGGGATCACTGTAATATTGAAAGCTTCAAAATTCTCTATTAATCTATGCACTTCCTGTTGATAATTCTTTAGGTGCAGAGAATTGCAATGTATAGTATTCCTTACTTGCCTAATGATAATCTCAAAATCTCTGAAAACCTTCAATTCTTTGACGTTTAAGTTTATGGATTTCTTTAGTCCTTGTACTAGAGCTTCATACTCGAAAATGTTGTTCATGCAGTCGAACTCAAGTCTACAGGATATGAAATGATGTTTACCCTTTGGATCAATGAGGATGCATCCTGCCCCAGATCCTTCCTATGATTTAGATCCATCAAAGTATATGGTCCAGATCTGTGAGCGGAAGTTATCCGTTTTCTCTTTTTTATTACCTTCTGACTCCCCTATCTTTTGTTCTGCGATTTCTAGCTCAGGTCCTTGACAGAGGAGAGTTTCTTCTGTCGACATCGGCTATTTATCTTTAAAAACAATTTCAGAGTTCTGAGTGAGAGGGACATCAGATGAGAGAGGGGGGAAGTTCCCGAAGTAGGATTCGTAGGAATAATTGCCTAGCATAGGGGAATTTGTTGATGAGGATTCGTTCAAGGTTTCTAGGTCAGTGAAAGTATGTTTCAGATACCTTTCCCTATCGATTTTGATCATATTCTTGTATCCCTTCAGCAGTAGCCAAAGGTGTGACCAGTATGTACTAAAGTATCTGTTTAACTTTTCAAACCAATCTTGGATTAATAAAAACCCATAATCTTATGGGATATCTACTACGATAATATCAATTACTTGCACAAAATTAAGATGTGTCACTATTCTGATCATTACATATTTGAGTTCTCCCATGACTTTGACCTAGGTTTTGTCTAGTTGTATTACATGTTTATCTCTTTTGAGAGGAACATCATTTAATTTCTTGCAAATAGACAAGGGCATAACATTGGAAGAAGCTCCTGAATCGACCAAACAATTGTGGAGGTTCCTGTTGAAAACTTCAAAAGTTAAAAGGAATGGTGGGACAAAAGGTTTTCCCTTCTTATCTTTTGAGCAAGTGTTCACAGTTGGTTTATTTACGAGATCTATGGAAGTTAGATTTCTTTGTTTTTCATTGCTTGTCGTAGGGTTTTCTACTGATTTCAAAGCTTGTAACAGGAAGTATTTTTGCTGAGGGATTTTGCATATGTCCATAACTGGTATATTAGCCTTCAACTTCTTCAAATCTTCAACTACGTTGTAATCCAGTTTGGGCGATTCTCAGGTATGGATTCTTATAGGGTTCTTACGGGGAGCGAAAGGTGCTTTCGGGTGATTGGGATTTGATCTTCCTCCCGGAGTTTGGGTAGTAGTAGTATATTTTGAGATAGGTGGACCTTTACTTCATGTTTGCATGATCGAGACTTCTGCGGGTGGTTCTTGAACTTGAAATAGGTCGTCAGAAGGAATAATTAGGTCAGGATCCCATATCAGCATGGTTGTATCTTCTAGTGGATCAATCTCTTCCTGATCGGAAACATTCATAACTGAATTGCTTGGTTGTTCGGTTAGGGAAACCTCATCTAGAAACCGTTTGGCCATCAAATTCATAGCATGGACCCATTGAGGGTAGTCTCTTTCAGAGTGGTTTTCTTGATGATAAGTACAGAAAGAGTCAGATGCTACATTTCCCAGATCGATATTTAAGTTAGCTAGGGGAGGTTCAATTTCTTTGAACGATGGGTTTCTTTTAAAGAAAGGCTTATAAGGCCTTGGGCCTTGGTTTCCTTCCCCTACGTTTCTCTTCATGTATATGATCTCGTTTGATAATTTCTTAACCATACGTTGTAGGTCTTCTATGTATCCATTCCCCTTTTTGGGAGCTTGTTCTGCTTGTTTCCATGGCGGTCTAGTCAAAAGGAGTCCTCTCCTGGGAGGGGGTTGAACATATTTCTTAACCAAAGAGACCTGGTATTCTTTACACCCTTTCATATGGAACTCTATCATTTTGGCTTCTTCAAAATTCTCAACTATGGTTCGTTTGGAAACCCTCTTTACAAACATGGAAATAGAAGCTGGGAGAGCATTAGCATATACTTTGATTTGCAATTCCTGAGTTGGTTTAGCTTTGGGCTGAAATTTGTTTAAGATGGTTGTGAATCTTTGATTGAAATCTTTAACCTTCTCCTTTGAGCTCATGGTGGCGGTGAATAATTTAACCATCAAAGCTCCTATAGTGGTTTCTTCGGCAAATTTATCTAAAAAATCCTTTTGAAACTTGGTCCAACTAGTTATGGATCCTACAGGTAAGTTAAAATACCATGTAGAGGATGAGTTCTCAAATGTGTAAGGGGAAATCCTGCATACTACGTATTCATGTTGAACATTCATAAGTTTGATCGCTAGTATGAATTTCTTGATATGATCTTCAAGTAATCGTGAGGTTTCAGGGTAGAACTTAGGAAGTAACTTCTCTGGATGTCAAGGAAGATTATGGATTGGTCTCAGGATGGCCAAAGCATCTCTAGCCAACCAAGGTTTATTATTATATGGTGGTTTTCCCCTTTCTTCATCATGGTCGTTGTTACCTTCCATGCCTTCGAATCTTGAATTAAACTCTTCCTCTTCCGAAAAATCGTCTGGTTTAGAGATGTCGTCGATTGGCGTTTCAGGGATCAGGTCAAGAGGGTGTTCGATTTCAGTGAGAGAGAAATCTACTAGGTCTTCTAATGTGTGCACAAAAACTTCATTGGGAGTATTGACCACTAGTTTTCTTCGAGGAAGTATTGGAGCAAAAGACAACGCACCGATTTGTCGGGCGTAGGCTCTTGTGATTCTTTTGAATTGATTTAATTCCTCGCAAGGGAGAGCATAAGATATGTCAGGGAACAAACATTCTTCCTCAGGCTTGGGTGAGTTACTCGTTTCAGGCGTACTCAGTGTGTGTTCACTATCTTGGGAATGACTAGCCATGCATGTGGGTTGTTTTGAATCTACAGGCTGTCTGAAATATTATATGAAATATGTGTTCAACCATTCATTCTTTCAGGCCCTCCTTCTAGTGCCAATTCTGTTGATGCATCCTAGATCCCTTTACTCAAAATTAGTAACCAAACCCACCACTGAGGCCCAATTAGACTCTGCAACGTTTAATAGTGGAATGGTTCTCCATATATTGTGATCCGACCAATTAATCGATGGGATTTATGTTTTCTTGAGAAGGCCTCTCCTTCAGTTTGGACTTCCTCTTTTTTTATTTTCTCTTAGGTGGGACCGATGTAAGATTGTAAGCCAGTATAAACCAACTTGGCCAGAAAATAGGATTAAGTTTAACTACTGGAGAAGAGGTTGAGCTTGGGATAACTTGCTACTCAAACATGCAGATGACAATTTTATACCACAGGCCTAGTACTAATATGTTAACCGTGTGAGCATCCAATTACTATCTGAGAAACTAATTATCAGAAATAAAACACATATGCGATAAGATAATGGCAAGAAAAATAATTCACCTACTCTAATCATCCATCACATAATAACACAACGATTCATCTTCATCACTAAAGAAAAGAATAGTAAAACATTGCATCAGATAACTTAACAATAGATTTAATAGCTCTTACTCATTACAACATCCATTCATGAGATGAGATAGGAAATAATTCTTCTCCATGTCCAATCACACATGCATTTGATGAAAATATAACTTGTCTTTGGTCCAAAAGGACTTCTCTATTAAAGGTAGCTCTAAAATAATTCTTAACAAAACCAAAACATAAGAGTTTCTTGCAGCAACCATCGACCCTTGACAAATCGGTTGATGCTCTTATTTATAACATAAAATTAACTAAACATAACGGCTAAAGTGTAGTTAAACAAAACAAAACTCACCATGTGGCTTTCTCTCCTAACAATGTTACAACAGTCATCTTAAGATATCACTTTGAAAGGGTGGCTTTTCTCATACTCCAACCAACTAATGAACAACTCCTCACAGGTGTGGACATATGGAAATCAGTGTTGTTCCATCAGGGCTGCGTAAATTTCTCTTATCTCTATCGCATGCACTTGATACTTAACTAAACTGGCACTCAACTGTTACAAGATGGCCCAACCTTTGATCAGGTGTCCCATAAACCATCTCACCTGACCCAACTCTCTTGTGTCTATCACCTTTTCTATTTCTTTGGCCCACGATGAATCTTGATCGGTGTGTGATTTGACCATGTCACGAAAGTCGTCGATGTCATCGGGTGTGTTGAATGTGGGGAGTCTGATATCCTTCATCACTTTGTTGATTTTCTATCCCAGCTTCTCTTGGATTTCTTGGTGAGGTTACTGGGCAATGTTTTCTCAATACTCGGAGGCATCTTTCCTGCAATTGAAATTAAAATCATTTAGAAATTGAGTATAGAACAACCCTTGTCAAAATATATGTATAAAGTGTAAGCGTGAAGAATCCAGACTGGTGCATACCTGTAAATCTTGCTAAACCTAGTCGTTTGATACTTACATGATCTCTGCAATCCTTCGAATTTCTTGCAGCTCTCTTGTTAGTGCCGTCATATTTTATCTAGTTAGAGTGGGTTACATCCGTGTTCCACATCACGAAATATCAGGTATGAAAAAATATAAGAGTTGAAGTTATGCCAGTGGCCGGTTGGCCCTTGGAGTCAAGAAAGGATGTTAGAGCCAAACATGTGCTGAAAGTACAATTATGTTCCAAAAGAATTAGATCCTGTCATAAGGCTATTCGTTAGGCGTATCAGGTCAAGGCAAGTTGTGCAAACAAAAGTCGCATTGGCAAGTGCATCAACCATCATCGACTCATCATGAATACTGGGGAATTGAAAAATCGAGGTGATCGTACTACACACCCTCTGCAACTCCTATCGGAAACACCTCACACTCCTCAGAACATACTCGTTGCGGGGATGTGCCACAATTTTTTTTTTAGTTTGCTTCAAAACATCCCGTCACCAGGAATCCAGTGTTCCCTGGCACATTTTCACTCACTGCTCAATCTGTTATAAATTATGGATGTCCTGTATGTGTTCTACTCACCATCCAAGCTTGTGCACTGTTGGTAATTCTTCTCACGAGCTCATTCTGATCAAAATTTCCGATTGGGGCCCTTGTCAAGTTTCTCACGCATAAGACATATATGCTATTGCACCATGGGAACTCCTCAAAATGAAAGACAAGGTGTGCAAAGAAGCCGAAGTGCCAGGCTTGAGCCCCAAAACACCTGGAATTCATTTTTACTCACCACGGGCATTCCCGAGGCTTCAAAGGGAGATTCCTACCTTTGTGTGGAAACGATGGTATCACCTGGTGCAGAGGTCGAAGTTAAAGAATTTGCACCGGAAGGACTAAGGTTGGAAGCCACGTCTGGCCAACAACAAGGAAAAATAAGGAGGCAGGGAAAAACCAAATCTTGATCGAGTCGTGCGCAAGGCCAACTGTCGAGAAAAACTTATAGGCACCATCCCGCTAGAACCTGTCGAAGCCACAAGTCGGGGGAGTGAGAGCATAACGAGGAGGAAATATGCCTTAGGTTCTAACGTTTGAGAGCCGACTCAACAGCTAGAGCAAGCCCAACTCGCCATTGCTGAACTCTACCAGGAAAATAGAGAATTAAGACGACAATTGGTGGCAAATACCCTTGAGGTGTTAGCATCGAAATGTCATGAAGGGAACATAACATGGATCAAGAGACAGCTTTTGGAAGTGAAAGATACAATCATGCAGCTGCGCGAAGCATAAAGGGTGTCGGAAAAAGAAAAAATGAAAAAATCTCAGGGAGCGCGAAGAAGCCGGGGAGAAAGTCTAGGTGGAGAGGAGGCATGATTGACGAGTTCTATATTTTTTTGTATTCTTAGACATGGCACAAAATCTTGATAGTTTTCCTTTTTTTGAAAATTTTCATGTTCTTAATGTAAACCCAGCTGATTGTCCAAAAGGGGTAGAAGATGTATTTTATATGTAATCTAAGCTCGACGGGAAACTAATATAAAGTCTTGAAACTTTTGACGAAAGGATTCTGGTTGGAGTGGTTGGATGCATCGTTTCTTCTCTTTTCATGTATATCTATTGTATTCTTCATCCAAAATTTCTTGTAAATTAGCCCCGAATTTATACTTAGTGGTGCTCAAAGTTACTTTGTATTTTCATTGATATCCTTCTGTGAAAAACCTCTGACGCCGATCGATTTCATCATAGGGTGCTGACGTGGCACTACTAGCTCAAGATACATGGCACCGAAGACCTAGGACTTACATCACGGGTATTGGTCGAGCTCGGGACTTTATTCAAGTTATGCGCTCTAAACGAACCCTGGGAGTACCGATGCCCAAAAGGTATCGGTGATCGGTGTTCGGAGACAATCCTACCACATATTTGCTTGTGGGTTATCGTTCTCAAAACTCTCGATGCTGAAAATGTTATGGAAGTCAGCGATCAAAGGAAAACCTCTAGTGTAGTCAGGATGTTCATCACGATTTGATATTTTCTGATTTTGCTAAGCGTGTCAGGTATCGACCATCGGTGATCTCATTTCTTTCTTTGTTCAATGCTTACTCTTTTAGTCTTTTATCTCTGCCGAAGAGATTGGTCATCGATGATATCCTTTGTGTGATTCCTGTCACGAGCGAAAAATTCCTTCTGCCGACATCGATTGATTTCGGCACTCAATGACTTCGATTTTTTTGAGTAATTTTCCTTCATCCTTTAAAACTTTCCGATTCTGAAATTGGACGCATCGGGTGAAATGTTTTAGCTATTGATTCTTCTTAAGAAGTTAAGTCTTTTAATTTGTGGGTTTTCATGGATTCAAACAAACTCTTAAAGACTTAATGAGAGTCAAAAAGGCAAGAAAACACAACAATTTCCACAATGAAGAAGAATCAAACAGTGAAAAAATATCAAGTGGTACTCAAAGAGTAAAATTTGACATAGAATTTTTAGGGTGTGTTGAGTGCTCAATAGGATCCCAATTCCTCCACTCTCCAAAACTCCCGAATGTGCGAAGTTCGAAGGACTTCAAAGGTTATCCCCCGTGCAACTCTTATAGATATTTAGACCGCCAGAACTCTGGCAAAACCCTAAATGGAGGTTGACCGTTGATCTTCTATCCTCGATGACTTGTCCTCCTGAACACGAAGTCTTGATGATTTCACAAGGATAAACCTCATGCTACTCCACCAGATCAAATGGTGGAAAATGATCCTAGATCCTTCCGAACGTATCTCATCCGTTCAACTTTTATATAATAAAAATCCTTCCCTTTCAAGGTGTTGATTTTTCAATAAACTAGGTTAAGCAAGAAGTTCATTCCATTTTAGCATTTAACCATAACCATAAATGTTGCAACAACCAAGATCACAAGAAGAAGCACCATGCACAAGAACACAAGAAGTACCCTGGGAAACCCTTCTCAACAAAGGAAGAAAACCCAGCCAAATCCTTTGCTATATTATTCAAGAGAAAGACCTTCACCACCAAGATAAACCCTATCACACAAGAAGGTGCTCAAACCCTAGAACTTTAGTTCCTAAGAGAGGTGCACACTTTTCCCAAAGAAATGTACTTGTTGAAATTTCCAAACTCACAAGAAAGATGTGATACCACAATGGGGAATCATCATTTACTTATATTAGACTTTTACTATCAATAGAAGTGTCTATTGTCACAACAGGGCTGACCTCTCTAAGTCACATTATTATTATTATTATTAATATTGACCATATTAATTCTCTTTTACATCTATTATTAATTACATTAAGGTGGGGCCAACCTGTACCCTTTACATAACAATTAGGGTTACAGGCAGGTCCGACTCTTGAACAATATGTATAGCAAAGGATCTGATACACCCACTAGTGCTCATCCTCTAGGGGCACATCCATAGGGATCTCATATCTCTGGTTCACTGCAATACAAGGAAGAACCATATCTTCACATGTTCACCTATGCTCATCCATAGACATATCCTGTTGTCCCTTGGTTATGGAAGGAAGTGAAGTACAAGGAAGAAAAGGTAAAAAGAGAGCTTCATAGGAGACACAATGATTGTCACTGGGTCTAAGTGAGCAAAAGAGTAGAAAACATGGAGCGAAGTGTGGAAAAGCAAGCCGTTGGATGAGGAGATCTAAGATGACAGATCAGCAAGGGAGATGGATCGAGAACAACTCAGAAAGTGGAAAAATCCATTGTTGGATGCTTTGGAGCATTGCGTGAGAAGAAAGGAAAGACAGGCTGGCGAAGCCCAGAAAAAGAGGGTCAAGTTGACTTAGGGTTTTAGAAACCTATGGTTTTGATATTTAGGGTTTTGACACCTAGGTTTCAACCTAAGGCTGTCAGTGAGTGATTGTAATGTATAAATAAAGGTCAAGAGGACCTGGGTCGGTTGGTTCATGATATATTGATCATTGTTATAGCTCTGTTGAGAGAGAGGATTGTATTGTAGGATCCTCAACTATGTGTGAAGGTCAAGGCCTGCAGTTGGGTGTGCAAGAAGGTGAGAGAAAGAGAGAGAAGAAAGAAGATCTGCTAGCTGAGAGTGCAGACAAGAACTATATGGTTTTCCTTAATAAATCATAAGAATAATTTTGTGGACGTAGCCCTAGAGAGAGGGTGAACCATGTATACCTTGTGTTGTGGATGTGTGATTGATGCTTTGATCTCTGTTGCTTTTATTTTGTTGTTTTCATTACTTTATTAGATCAGATCTATAACTGCACAGGGTAGATCTAGCTTGATAAGTGATAAGTGCATATTGTGTTTCTATTCTATTATATCCACTTGATATTCCCTTGGTTGTAGACATATCTATCGTGCAACCCCCTCATAGCTTCTTTGGGTGAGACTGCATCTGCTTCACAGGTGCTGCTGAAAGGGCCAGTAGCTAGGGATTTGTTGGTGCACTCTTGGAGTGAACCCTGGGTCTGCCCCTATGCCAACACGTCCACTCTACAGATCTTATTTCCCACTACCTCACATAGGAGAATCATCTGGAGTCTTCTCGTCAACTCTGCTACTCAGAGGAGGCTAATACATCATCTTCATTTCTATTCACATGACGATGCACCCAGGACTTTGGGATTTGACACGTTCACCTTGTGCTCAACCACATGCATGTCTAACTCAACAGATCACCTTTCCCATTGGATAATCATCTGGAGTTCTTCTCAACTCTCTGAATGGAGGAGATCATCTCTATGTTCCTAGCTCTGTCTCAGGAAGGAACCATGCACCCTTCCTAGGGGTTTTCTCTTAGGTTTGTAAGCTGAGAGAAAGACTCACATAGCTGCAATGATCCACATCTCATAGGTTTGTAAGATGGAGAATGTCTCACATAGCTTCATTCATAAACACTCTCTCTCATCTAGGGAGTCATTCTTCATCATGCCAAGTCTCACATAGATGTTCTCTGAATTTTGTTTTTGGATGGAGTCATCAATACTCCCTCTCAATTAGGAAGGCATTTTTCACCAAGTTAATCTGGTGAATATGTCTGTAATCTGATCATGTGTAGGAGGGTACTGCATGTGTATGATTTTCCTCTACATCATATCTCTGATATAAGGATATTTCATCTCATCGTGTTTTGATCCATTAGGAAACACTAGGTTCTCAAGGATATTTACACACGACTCTTGGTTATCATCATAGGATCCATATCATGGTCAAGTAAATATGTCAGAAGATTGTGAAGCCACATTACTTCACACACTCACTTCTATATAATCTGCCTCTGTGGTACTCAAGGCCACATAATTTTTTTTATTGCTACATTAGGAAACCATGGAAAAATTCATAGCAAGACAAAAAATGGATGTTCTCTTCCAGTCTAGTGTAATCTCTGCTCAATTTGTATTGGCATATCCTACAAACTCAAGTTCACATTGGAGGCATATCTCAGGCCATATCCAATTGTGCCTCGTATATATCTCAATACATGCTTTACTACTATCCAGTGAGTCTGTATCGGCTGAATCATGGATTGACTAAGAACATTCACTGCATAGCATGAATCAAGCCCGGTGTTAACCATATACATCAATGATCCAATCAGCTGTGGATCAATCTCATCTAAATCATTATCATTCATTTTCTTCAAATCCATAATGGTGGTTTTGCATTATGTCATACTGAACTTCTTAATATTCCCACTATATGTTTTCCTCGACTTAGAAAAATCTCATCGGTCCTCTATCATACTTATTTTCCCAAGAAGTGGTGCATCATACTCATATCCTTCATCTCGAAATCATAATTCAAAGCTTACTTGTATCCAACAACAAGGCTTTCTGAATAAGTCATCAAAATTAGGCTCTCATCACCAACACTATAATAATATAGGTTTGGATCATCAATGCTCTTGCTAAAACCCAAACTCATCAAGAATGAATCCATCTGTTATAGTTTCCAACTCATGGATGGTATTATGGATGGAAGTGTAGCAGGCTTACTGGATCAAGAGTCTCATCATAGACAACTCCCTTTGTTTGTGAGAAACCTTTGGCTATAGATCTTGCTTTATATTTTTTGACACTTCTATTAGTTGCATGCTTGATCTTATAGATCCACTTGGAAGTCATCACATACTTCCCTTCTGGTCTCTAAACAATATCTTATACATCATTCTTTTAAGACATACTAGCATTCTTCTGTTATGTCATCTTCCCATACCTGTTCTCTTGTTTCTTTTCTAAGACAAGGAGGCTCAACATCAATGAAATGGCTCATGACTGAAGGATAGCTCAGAAATCTCTTTTGATTTCTCGGGATGTGCCTTGAGAGGCTTGTATGTTTCTCTGCCTCTTTGCAGAGTGAGTCTAGGTAGGCCTTTTACACCCTACTGCAATAACTATGAATATATCAACTAGAACAACTGGATCATTTGGAATAAGGTATGTCTCCCTCTGAACTGCTAAATGGGGATAAGGTATTTGTCTTACTGTCAATATCCATTTGACATTCTCTGGATCTTTGAAAGGCTATCTCTTCTTCAAGGACAACATTTCTGCTTGTTCTTGTATAATGAACAAATTAAATATGGTTTGGACTCCTGTACGAGGGATAATGGTCCAAGTCTTTGAGAGCTCCTGTACTAGGAATAATATCCTTCATTTATTTGAAAAAGCAATCAACTATAAAATTATGGATCAATTGATTTACCTAGTTTGTAGTCATGTCCTTTTAGAGGAAGTGTTTCTCCTCTCTCTTCTCTTCACTCTTTTGAGGTGGATCTGGATCAATGTCAGCGGTGGAAGCATATTGACTTCCCTTCTTCCTGGTTGGACAGTTTCTTGCAATGTGCCCCTACTTGTCACATCTGAAGCATTGAATTTATGAAACATCTCTTCTTTGATAACCTGGATTGGATGAATACTTTTCACCTTTAAATGTTTGCCAGAAATTTCTTTTGAATTTTCCTCCCTTCATTGTATGAAGTACAAGAGCATGATTTTCTTCTGAAGAATCTTCCACTCCTCTATTTCTAAGTCTAAGTTCTTCTTGAGTGCAATCTGTCCATAATCGATCAAAGGTTGGTAGATATTCTCTTCCACTGTTACTCTGAATGAAAGGATCCCATGATTTTGGAATATTCTGTAGAGTGGTTAAGACAAGTTCTCTATCGGACATGATTTCACCAATGGTCTCTAGCTGTTCTTTAATCTCTAATAACTTCATAAAGAAGAGAGCAGTTATGTCACCCTTTGTCATCTTGGTACTTTGAAGTTGGATCTTTAATGTAAGAGCTCTGAGAGTGTTGTCACTTTCAAACATTCCTTTTAAAGCTTCATACATATCATATGTTGTATTCAGATTGGCAATACGAGGCAAGAGGTGATCTCTCACTGAGTAGATGATTATTTTTCTTACTTTGACATCTTCTTCTTTTCTTATGTTCTTGTCTATATCTATGGTTGTGGTTGGTAGAGTTTTAGTTGTCACATACAAGAGATCATCTTCTTCACGAGTGACTAGAATCTTTTATTTCCAGGGGCTGAAGTTGCTTGCTCCATCAAACCTATCTTCTACTAATGTTATGTTCTTCATTTGATTGGTTTCCTCAAATAGTTGCCGACTAGATTTTGAAAACCTAATGATTAGGTTGATTTAGCAACCTTGGATTATATTGTACTTGTGAATTCCAACAATCAATTTGATAGTATCACATAGATGTTTGCTTATTTAGGAAAACGTTTCTTTAGAAACCCATAATTAATATTCTACAGGAAATTTCAGCACCCTAGAAACCCTAGGTCCAAAAATCAAAAATTCTTGGAATTTCATTTTGAGAGCTTCTGGAGATGTGCTGGGGAAGAGGCCATACTCTTATATTCCAAAAGTATCTCCAGTGTCCAAGTATTAAGGGCTGAATCATCACTGAAAAGGAGGCTATACGAAATTTTCTGGAAACCCTAGAAGGGTCGTACGGTTTTGCAAAAGGTGGGCTAAGACTTGGTGGATGCTTGTGCAATGGGTTCTTTCAAGACCTATGTTCTGATACCATGTTGATTTTTCAATAAAATAGGTTAAGCAAGAAGTTCATTCTATTTTATCATTTAACCATAACCATAATTGTTGCAACAACCAAGATCATAAGAAGAAGCATTGTGCACAAGAACACAAGAAGTACCCTGGGAAACCCTTCTCAACAAGGGAAGAAAACCGAACCAAATACATTTCTATATTCTTCAAGAGAAATACCTTCACCACCAATATAAAACCTAGCACACAAGAGGGTTCTCAAATCCTAGAACTCTAGTTCCCAAGAGAGGTGCGCACTTTTCCCAAAGAAGTGTACTTGTTGAAATTTCCAAACTCACAAGAAAGATGTGATACCACAATGGGGAATCATACTTTACTTATATTAGACTTGTCCTATAAACATAAGTGTCTATTGGCACAACATGGCTGACCTCTCTAAGTCATATTATTATTATTATTAATATTGACCAGATTAATTCTCTTTTACATTTATTATTAATTACATTAAGGTGGGACCAACCTGTACCCTTTACTTAACAATTAGGGTTACACGCAAGTCTGACTCTTGAACAATATGTATAGCAAAGGATTTGATACACCCACTAGCTCTCATCCACTAGGGGCACATCCATATGGATGTCATATCTTTGGTTCACTGCATTACACAGAAGAACCAGATCTTCACATGTTCACCTATGCTCATCTACAGGAACATCCACTCTACAGATCTTCTTTCCCACTGCTTCACACATGAGAATCATCTAGAGTCTTCTTGTCAACTCTGCTAATTAGAGGAGGCTAATACATCATCTTCATTTCTATTCACATGACGATGCACCCAACACTTTGGAATTTCACACGTTCACCTTGTGCTCAGCCACAGACATGTCTAACTCAACAGATCGCCTTTCCCACTGGATAATCATCTGGATTTCTACTCAACTCTTTGAATGGAGGAGGTCATCTTTACGTTCCTATATCTATATCAGGCAGAAACCACATACCCTTCTCAGGATATTTCTCTCAGGTTTGTAGGTTGAGAGAAAGACTCACATAGCTTCAATGATCCACATCTCATAGGTTTGTAAGATGGAGAACGTCTCACATAGATGCATTCATCAACATAAGGGTCTCTGGTTGATAACCTTCTTGATATTGAATTCATGATCAAGGTGGATATCGATAATCTGGGAATCCGTCAGGGATGATATGAAGGAACAATACTACCCTATCAAAAGTTATGATGACTTGTATACCAAATGGACCACACTGAAAGCAAGAAAGAGACCAAGTAGTGTTAGAGTTCACAAATATATTCCATACCTTGCGCACCAAGTTGGGTATCAAATATTCAGATCGAAATCTAGTGCTCAAGTATCGTGATGCTCTGCATAGATACATCCAAACTAAAATGGAATTTCTGTACATATTGTCCTTGGGAGCGACCTATCGATATGACGTCAAAATTGAGCAGAAGCTGAAACAAAATACTCGACAATTTGAGCCTAGGAAATCCTCACAACAAAAGCCAAGAAAGGGCAGCCCCAACACATAGAACAAAGGACAGAGAAAATATGGATAGTATTAGGACAACTAGTCCAAGCCACAAGCAAAGAAGGACACCAGAAAGACAAGTAAAGATATCGGGAAGTGGTGAGACTTCCATAAGATCCCTTAAAATAAAAATGTCGACTGTTGCTCAAAGAAGTCACTGGTGGCTGAAGTGAAAGCCTGTAAATTAGATGCAAGTTCTGAATCTGATTCAGAACCAGAAATGGGAAGACAGACCATTGACGTAGAACCCAGTGCAACCGTTGCTACCACCAAGCTCCATCTTGGTGAACTAGACAATCTAGAAGAAGTAGAACACCTCTTCCATTCATAGATGTGGGTAAAAGGCACCTCGCTACACTTCATCATTGATAATGGTAGCTAGAAGAAGCTCATATCAGTAGAGGTTTTCAATAGGCTGGCCCTACTGACAATGCCTCACCCACAACCCTACACCATTGGATGGCTCCGCCAAGGAAGTGATCTCCACGTTATCCAATAGTGCCGACTATCGTACAACATCAAGCCCTTCAAGGATGAGGTATTGTGTGATGTTGCTATTTCAAAGTTTGTAATGTTCTTTTGGGACAACCTTATTTATGGAAATGTGATGTTGTATATGAGTCTAGGCCTCGTAGTGTTATTATTACTTTGAACATGAAATTGTACAGGATACCCGAGACAGTCCCTCCTAGTGCTATTTCCTCGATCTCTGCCAAGCAATGCAGGAAGGTCATCTCTTAGACCGGGAAATTTGTCTTCTTCATGATTCTCTCTCAGAGTAAGTGAAATATCGAAGCCACATCCAGGGCCTCTGTGACCGATCTCTTCACAAAATAAAAGCAAGTGGATAAGGTCGTGGAAGAATACTCAAATATATTCTCCTCTCCTACCGGGGTACCTCTGCCCTGCCATGTCAAGCATCCCATTGATTTGACCCTAGGAGAATCGCTACCCAATGGGATAGTCTACTGCCACTCTCTATTAGAAAAATAGAGATCAAGAGGTAGATCGAAGAACTTAACCAGAAGGGTCACATCCATCCCAGCTCATCGCCTTGTGGGAGCCCAATCGTGCTGGTGCAGAAGAAAGACGAGACTTGGCGACTCTGCATTGATTACCTAGCCCTGAATAAAATCACAGTCCAAAACCGGTACCTGATTCTTGAATCGACGACCTCCTTGATCAGCTCACGGGGGCCAAATACTTCAGTAAGATTGAGCTGAAGTCTGACTACCACCAGGTCCCAATAGAACAAACAAATTTATGGAAGACTACCTTCAAGTCAAAAGCAGGTCTTTTTGAATGGCTGGTCAAGCCCTTTGGTTTGACAAATGCTCCAACAACTTTTATGAGGATGATGGATGACATCCTATGACCTTTCACCAATACTTTTGTAGTGGTTTATCTGGATGACATTCTCATCTACAAAAATACTTGGGCGGAACACTTGTGGCATATTCAGTAGGTTTTTCACACCCTACGATAGCACAAACTGTATGCAAACTTGGAAAAATGCTCCTTCATCATGAACATGGTCCATTACTTAGGCTACATCATTGATCAACATGGTGTGCATGTGGATCCAACCAAGATCTAGGTCATCTGTGACTGGCTAGTCCCGACCACACTTACTGAACTTCGGAGCTTCTTAGGCCTCACCAATTTCTATCGCAGGTTCATGATGGGATTCTCTCATATCACATGGGCCCTCATCCAAGTAACCAGGGTGGTGGTAAGACAAAATTTGTGTGAGTTCTGTCCCAACAACAAGCCTTCGATGACTTGAAGAAGCATTTGTTCTCATCCCTGATACTTTCATTACCATACCTGCAACATCCCTTTGAGATCGATACAAATGCTTCATACTATGCTGTGAGCACGGTTCTCACTCAACACGTCCACCCCATGGCATTTCATAGTGAGATTCTATCAGATGTTGTCCGTAAGTACCCTACTTATGACAAATAAATGTACTCCATTGTGCAAGCCTTCCGCCAGTGGAAACATTACATTCTTAGGAAGGAGACAATCATCCACACTAATAACAAGCCACTATAGTTCATGCAGACCCAAGGGAAATTGCAGAATGATTGCCATCAGAAGTGGTCAACATACTTATAGCACTTCCACCTCAACATCAAGTATAAAAAAGGAAGTACCAATCGATTTGCTAACTTCCTCAGCCGATCTCTAGTTGAGACACTCACCATGGTGCTAGACTCTTGCGGTCACTAGACCTCCAAATGGCCCCACCTCTACGAGATAGACCTTGACTTCTCCACCACCTACCAAGTGTTGGGCACCAACTCAGTGGTCGCTAATTTCCATCTTCAGGATGGGTTGTTGTGCCATATTGGCCATCTTTGCATTCCATCAAGCGAACGCATGAAGCTTATTTGGGAAGCTCACTACAGTTAGGTGGCAAGACACTTTGGTGTCGAAAAGACTGTGGTAGTGCTACAGAAACATTTCTACTGGTCGAAAATTTGGCAGGATGTCGACAAGTATATCAGGTCCTGTACCGCCTATGCTATTGCCAAACTGACCACTAAGAAACAAGGCTTGCACACCCCTCTTCCTACTCCTAACAGGTCGTGGGAATCCATCTCAATGGACTACATGTTGGGACTCCCATCCATCAACAGGGGAAATGACTGTGTTTTTGTGGTTGTTGATCGCTTTTCCAAGATGGCGATTCTAGTCACCTGTAAGAAGAACATCACAACAAAAGCCACTACCAAGCTCTTATTTGAATGAGTATGGGTACATTTTGGGATCCCACAAACCATTATCTCAGACTGTGATAGTCGGTTCCTCAGCTCATTCTGGTCGATCCTTTGGTCACTGCTGGATACCAATCTCACCAAATCCACTTCCTTCCACCCCTAGATAGATGGCCAAACTGAGGCCGTCAATTAGATGGTTGTACATATCCTGTGCATGTACATTTCAAAACACCCCCGCACATGGGATGAGAGTCTTCCCTATGTCCAGCATAGCTACAATCGAGCCCTACATAGCTCAACTGGAAACAACCCTTTTCAGGTGGGGTTGGGATTCCAACTATTGGGCCCCATGGGTGTTGCACTACCCTTGGCGACCATCGCAGTCGACTCATCCCCTACTCCACCAAAAGCTGACAAAGCCACCCGGTTCATTGAGCGGATCCAGCACATCTTCCAACAGGTTTAGGATATTCTACAGAGGTCTATTTCCAAGTACAAACAACACCATGATCAACATAGGGTGCCACATAAGTTTCATGTGGGCGACAAATTTTGGTTGCATTTGTAGAAAGAATGCCTTACAAGGCCCCATTAAAATATCCTCCCACTCCGTTATGGGCCATACATCATCACCAAGGATGTGGGTGACAATGCTTTTGAGCTCAACATTCCCCCCCTTCCTTGGTCTGCATCCAATCTTCAACGTGGCTCTCCTTCTGCCATATTTCCTACCATTATTGGACACCTCAGTGATAGTAGAGCAGTTGACAACAACATAGCTCAACCCTGACTGCATGCAATAAGCACCCAATGATCAAATTGCGGACACACAGATCAAGGTAACTCGATAGAAAAGGATCCGACTTTATCGAGTTGTCAAAGCAGGGCATCTCCTTCACCAAGGCAAGTGGCTACATAAATTTCCTAATCTGATGGGGGAACTCAATGAAATGGAGACCATTTCTTCTTAAGGAGGTAGGAGTAATCTAGGTGGATATTGATGGCCACCCACCTATTCCATTGGCTCAAAAAATAGTTTTCCACCTTGACAGTTTTTCAACAGTTTTTTGTATTCCAAACTTTCGGGGACGTTTTGAGGCCCTAAACGACATTTTTTGGGATTTTGGGCCCAATTTATTGATAGAGGCACTGACTCGGGCCAATCTAAAAATTTTCTTCTTGGTTATACCTTTCCAATGGGCTATCGTGTGCCTAAAACGGAGATTGTATGCAAAAGTTACAACCCCGAGAAGTTGATGTACTAACTTGCCCAAATGAGGCCCACATGAATTTTGGCGCTTCATATCCTAGGGTTAGGTTTTTAGATGTCTAGGGTTTTTGACATTCATGTTTATTGTAAAAGGCCTTCAGAGCCTCATTGTAACCATCTTCTTGTGAATGAGTGCAACCATCACATCTCTTCTCAAAGATAAGCCGCCACCATTCCAACAATCTTGTTTTCCGCTGCATTTTATAGTTTCAGCTTCTTTCCTGATTGAATAGAAAACCAGTTTTAATGTATCTCTGTTATTTTGTGTTAAACATCTTTTAATAATATGTATTCATTTCTTTCTACTCATAAAATCCGGATCACTACACGAGATAAACAAGATCTCTGATGCCCTCCTGTGCACTCCTCTGGCACTTTAAAGCTTTTGACTTATAAATTTTGTGAAAAAGAAAAACTCTCTATGCCCTTCTTGTACGTGTCTCCTCTAAGACTTCTCCTACACTTAAACTAAGTGTTTTCTTGATGCACACTTTGCATGGGTCTCCTCTGAACTCTGCTCTCCTCTGAGAAATGGTGCACGCCTTCCATTTAGACCATAAGTTCACGCTATCTCTTCTGAGCTTCTGAGTTTATTTTGACTTGGCCTACACACTCCTTGCAAGAACTATGCACTCCTTTCACCAAGAATATCAAAATATAAACAATTGAAACTTACAGGAACATCAAAGAATCCTACACTTAACCATGAAAAACATATCCATAAATAAAAGACACATAAACAAGTAAAGATGAAAGAAACATCACATACATTCAATGGATTCAATAACGGAGAAAACCATACATTTGGAATGAAACCTCTCTATTTGTATTCCTTTAATCAAGTATGTACATGAGTTCATACAACTCTCTACAATTCACCATAAGCTTCAACAACTCTCTCAGATAATAATCAATAACCCTCTAATATAATGATCAAAAACCCTCTAAGATAATGATCAACAACATCATTTGGGAATCAGATACATATATTTATACATCGAGGGGCTTCTCAAGTCTTCCTACTGACTATTTTAATGCTATCCTATCAGAATTTAAAACACCTATCTGCTAAGGCCTTATTACAATAAATGGTTATTACAATAAGATATGAGTTGACGCTCATTATCTGAACAATATTATGTTGTATTAAAGAGAATACAATCTCCTGCAATCTTGTGAAATGGATCAAACCTCCAAACATTTTAAAGACCCTTAGTTATGATATTTTCAAAATATCAAAATGCCACACCCTTGTTGGGATCAAATATGATTTGAAACACATGCTGGGTGATGAGTTGTCCTCCACTCAACTTGTGTAATTGGTGAAGGCAATGCTCCTTCATCATACTCCTCTAGCCAAAAATTCATGGACTCCTGTCCATGAGCTCCTGCAATGTTTTTCCATGCTTCTGAATATTAGATTCATCTATCCAACTAGCATCCTCTGCTGGGTGATCCTTCCACTTCACCAGGCACTCAAAATAAGTATTTCTCCTGGTATTCTTACCAATCCTATGATATATGATTCTCTCCATCTGTGTATTTTATTCTATGGGCATCTACTTCTCCCACTGGATCTCCTTTTGATCATCTGTTTCTCCTGTATCATCCCTCCTATAAGGGTGCAGGTCTACAACATTGAATATGGGTGATATACCCACATTCTCTGGCAACTCAATCTCATAAGAATTTGCATCAAACTTTCTAAGGATTTCACATGGTCCTATTTTCTTCATCTTCATTTTATTATATGTTCCCCTTGGGAACCTTTCCTTCCCCAGGTGTGCTAAAAATTGATCTCCAACTTCGAAATGAACCTCTCTTCTTTTTTGATCAATTAGACTCTTATACCTCTGACTGCTATCCTATAGTTGTCTCTTTATCTAATCATGAAGCTTCTGCATCTTTGCAGCAAAGTCTTCTTCTCTTGCACTTTGAAACACATCATGTCTCAAGTCTCTCAACTCCAAAATTCCTCATGGATGCATTCCATACACTATCTGAAATGGAATTTTCCTAGTTCTTATGTTCAATGAATCATTATAAGCAAACTCTTTCTGGGGAAGAATTTGATCCCAATGACTATGATGTTCAGTGACCAAGCTCCTTAGAAAATTCCCTAAACTCCAATTTACCACCTTAGTCTATCCGTCTGTCTAAGGGTGATATGTTGAACTGAAGGACAAGTTTTTCCCCAACTTTTTCCACAGGGTCTGCAAAAGTGTCCCATGAATTTGGTATCCCGATATGAGACTACATTTCTTGGAAAGCCATGCAATCTCACAACCTCTTTGAAAAATAAATTGGCTATGTGAGTAACATCACTATTTTTCTTGCATGGTATGAAATGTGCCATCTTTGAAAAATTTTCAACCACTATGAATATGGAATCACTCCCCCTCTAGGTTCTTGGTAATCCCAACACAAAATCCATGATTATGGCATCCCATGGCCTGTCTGGAATAGGCAATGGCTGATACAAACCAGTGTTCTGTTGCTTCCCTTTAGCATACTGGCAGACTCTACATCTGTCTATAAATTTCTTCACATTGGACCTCATACCTGGCCAATGGTATGATGAACTCAGTTGTGCATGAGTCTTGTCATGGCCAAAATGTCTATCCAATCCTCCACTGTGCTTTTCTTTCAATAGGTTGTCTCTCATTGATCATTTCAGAGCACAGAGTTGGATTCCTTTAAAGAACAATATATCTTAGATTAAATACTCTACCCCCTGACTTTTGTCTCTTAGAAAAGGGTTTTCACATGCTTCATAAGACTCTTTAAAATATAGATCTTCACGATACATTCCCTTAAGGCGTTCAAACCCTAAGATCTCCACTTGAATTTCCTGCATAATCAGACATCTCCTGCTCAAAGCATCAACAACTTTGTTAGTGATACCACTAATGTGCTTAATAACAAAAGTAAAATTCTGCATTAATTCTACCCGTTTATCATGTCTTTGGTTCAACTTTTCTTATCTGATTATGAATTGTAAATCCTGATTATACTGTACAAGACAAACTCCTTTGGAACAACGTAGTGCCTCCTTTTTTTCAAAGCTTGTATTACAACATAAAACTCCTTATCATACATTGAGTACTTCCTCTTAGTGTCATTCAAATTCTCACTGAAATAAGAAACAATATTATTGTCTTGGCTCAAGACTACACCAATAGCTATTCCACTTGCATCACATCTCACTTGAAATGTCTTCTTAAAATATGGCAGAACTAGAATTAGTCGTTATGTTATCTTCTTCTTCAATACTCTAAAGGTTTTTTCAGCTTCTGCTGTCCAATTAAAATATTTGTTCCTATTCTTTATGGTACCCAGTATGGGTGTACAAATGCCACTAAAATTCCTGATGAATTTCCTATAAAAACTCGCTAATGCATGGAAGATTCTCATATCAAATATGCTTCTCGGAGAAGGCCATTCCTTGATTTTCCTTACCTTTTTTAGATCCATCTTCAACTCATTTGAATAAATCACAAAACCCAAATATATGACTTATGTCTTCATGAAATAACATTTCTTCATATTTATTAACAACTTCTCCTGCTATAACGTCTTCATCACTAATGTCAAGTGCCTTAAGTGCTCTTCTTTATTTTTACTGAAGACTAGGATATCATCCAAATATACAATAACAAACTTACCTATGAAATCCTTTAGTACTTCATTCATCAATCTCATGAATGTGCTTGGGAATTTGTTAAGCCAAATGGCATAACAAGCCACTCATACAATCCTTCATTTGTCTTGAATGTTGTCTTCCATTCATCTCCCTCTCTCATTCTTATCTGGTGATATCGACTTTTCAAGTCTATCTTAGGAAAATAATTTGCTCCACTTAAGTAATCCATCAAATCATCCATTATGGGAAAAGTAAACCTATACCTGATGGTGATCTTGTTGATATCTCTAGAATATGTGCACATTCTCCATCATCCATCCTTCTTTGGACTTAACACAGTTGGTACTACGCATGGACTCAAAATTTCTCTAACTAAACCCTTATCCAACAACTCTTGGACTTGCTTCTTGACCTCTTCATTCTCTTGAGGTGTCAACCTATATGCTTCTTTGTTTGGAAAAATTGCTCCTAGGATAAGGTCAATGTGATGAATGATGCTTCAAATGGGTGGCAAAGAGTGAGGTAACTCATCCAACACAATATCAACAAAATTATCCAACGGTTCTTGAATTTCCATAGGCATATCATCCACATAAGTACTTGTAAGGATGACTCTTGGATTTCTCACCACAATAAATGACATCTCCAGTTCCTTCCCAACTTCGTTCAAGAGTTCCTTCCCACTCATGAGAAGTTTTCTTGGGCTAGCTTCTTCCTTCATTTTCTTATCCTCCGTTGGAAACAACATATGTGTATGACCATTCTTCTCAAGGGTGTAAGTATTCTTTCTCCCATCATGTATGAAATTTCTGTCATATTTCCATGGTCTTCCCAATAGAACATGAAAAACGTCCATACATATGAAAACACACATAATCTCATCCTTATAACCTCCTATCTTAAATTCAACATTGCATCGTCGACTTACCATGACTTGGTGTCCTTTCTTTAGCCATGATACCTTGTACAGGTTCAGATGTACAGTTGTCTCGAGCTCTAGATTTTCCACCATTTATGTGGATACCATATTATCAATCCTCCCACTGTCTATAATCACTTTACATACCCTTTCTTTGGTCTTGCAAGTAGTCCTGAACAAACTATTTCTCTAAACTGGCTCTTTTGCTTCTTTTTCTGGCTTTAAGAGAACCTTTCTCATCATGAGGGATTTCCCATATTCTACTGCTTCTGCCTCCACATTCCTCTTGTGTGCTTTGGAAATGTGTGCTTATCCACCTCCTTCTTTTTTCTTCTCATGACATTCCCAAGACATATTCCCTGTCTCTCCATAGGCATATCATTTCATCAATCTCCCTATGTCCTACTCTGATATTCAACCTGTAAAAATCTTTAGTGTATTCTTCACTGTCAAGACTTTCTGCCTCAAGTTCTACAATTTCCTAAACATATTTATCTAATAGTATTTGGGTATGAACTTAGCCTTTAATTTAGCTACCATCCTATCCCAATTTTTGATTTTTTGCTTACCTTTGCATCATCTGTCAGTTTACAGTTCATCCCACCATAGCACTGCGTGTCCGTTCAATCTGGTAACATTGTGATTTACCTTCTTTTCATCATCGATCTCCTAATAATCGAAGTACTTATCTAGAGCACTTATCCAACCAACAATTCTTCAACATCTAATTTGCCTTCATACATCGAGACTTCTATTTTTGCTCTAGATCCCATTTTCACGACAACTCTCAATAGGCATTCCTCTACAACTTCTTCTCCTGTAGCTCCTTCTACTTCCATTTTTTCACTCTCGACTTCATTGATGTCACTATCATCAAGTGCTCTTCTCTGCGCTGTCTCCATGGCATCCAATATCACACGGATTTTCCTCATTTCTTCTTCCATGGATGGATTTTCTACAGGTTTGTCCTTGCATCTTCTTGGTGGAATAACTCTGGATTTTCCTTTCACACAGAGCTTAATTGAGGCTCTGATACCACTTGATGCAAACCCCCTCCCACTCCTAAAGTCTACGCGACCTCCCAGTATCAGGATCGTTGATTTTGGGAGATGAAAATGAATCACATGCCCTTTCTGAGACTTTAGAGTAATTACCACAGGCCTAAAGTACCTTCTTCGGGTTAAAAACCCCTTTTTTTGGGCATTCCTATGCACCCACCGAACCTACCAAATGACTAGAGGCTATGACCATGGGATAAAGCACATGCCTCCGCGAGATTCGGGACTTTGGAGCTCTTAGGCTTCGGGAGTTACCACAAAAAACACTATGTTCCTCCCAAATGCTAAAGTGGCGGAGTACCAAACCACTATGGAGATAAATGGCTCACAAAGTTTGCAAGAATCTACGACTATTATGGAGTCAGTAGATCACGTTCTACCATAGATCAATGGATCATATGTACTTCACACTTTCGGGGATTCAGAGGTTTTGTTAGTGCCTTTCTGCTAGCCTTTCAGAGGGTTGGACCACCAAACAACCAACAGATAAAGATCGACGACTCTTGAGATCTGAGGGATGGATGGTTCAGATCTAGATTTAGACTTCGGGATTCCAGACATTTTCACACTACAACTCCTCACTACCCTCGAACGTCGAAGTAACAAAGGCTCCCTCTTCTTGCCACATGTTTTCCTTTATATCAATGGCTAGAATGAATCCCAACCTTCGGGGCTTCGACATTCCTTGCTCCTGGGGACCTTTCACTTCTTTCCTCCGGAGTATAGGTTCTTCAAACCTCTAGGTCGGCTTCCACGTGTCCCCCTTTTGATCGACGATCCATATCAACTTCGTACTTCACGTGTTCAAGAGTTTTGGAGAGGGGAGGAATCGGGCTCCTCGAAGTCTCAAAGGTAGAGAAAATCACCATTGTCCATTCCCAAGGAAACGTGTCAGTAGATCATCGAATCTGGAAGACTAGGGGTCCGGGAGAATAGCGGGAAGTAGGGTTCAATCTCTTTGGAGTCCCAAATTCCGGAGTTGATATGGACCATCGATCAGAAGGGGGACACGTGGCAACTGACCTAGAGGTCTAGAGAACCTCTACTCCAGATGAAAGAAGTGAAAGGTCGCCAGGAGCAAGGACTATCAAAGCCTCAAAGGCCAAGATTCATCCTAGCCGTCGATCCAAAGGAAGACATGTGGAAAGTGGAGGGAGCTTCTGTTATTTCAGTGTTTGGGGGTAGTGAGGAGTTGTAGTGTGAAAATGCCCGCACTCTCAGATTCTGAAGCTAGATCTGAACCATCCATCCCTCAGAGCACAAGAGTCGTCGATCTATATATGTTGGTTGTTCGGTGGTTAGACCCTCTGGAAGGCTAGCAGAAAGGCACCACCAAAACCTCCGAATCCCTAGAAATGAAAAGTACATACGAGTCATTGATCTATGGGAGAACATGAATTGTTCAATCATATTTGAAGTTTAGCTCTCTAGGAGCATTGTAGGTTGGAGTGGACCAACTTGCCGAAGCCCAAACTCCCAACTCCATCACAGCCATAGATTCGTGCAGATATTGTGAGCCATCGATCTCTGTAGTGGTTCGATATTCTACCACTTCGACGTTCGAGAGGAATGCAATGTTGTTTATGGGAACTCCTGAATCCTGGGAGATTAGAAGTCCCAAATCCTGTGGAGGAAATCACTTTAATATGTGGTCATAGCCTCTATTCATTTGGTAGGTTCGACGGGTGCACAAGAACACCCAAAAAAGGGTTTTTTCGCCCAAAGAAGGGAGTTTAGGCATGTGGTAATTACTCGGAAGGCTCAACAAGGGCATGTGAGCTATTTTCATCTCTCGAAATCAAAGATCCTTAGATCGGGAGGTCTTGAAGACTCTAGGAGTCGGATGGGGTTTACATCACTTCACATCCATATAAGATAATAGGAGTGACAAGAGTGTCAAACAGGATATTTTTCTTATCCCATAGCCAAAGGTCTGCTAATTTATATTTATTTTCAAGCCCATAATACACTTTCCACTCTCCATTTATTATTTTCTCAATGATATAGTTTCAATTGAGCTTGTGATGAATATCGATTCCAGGATACTTGTACGAAGGCACTTCCTCCCATGTATTGTTATCATATATAAAATTATTGTAGGTGATCTTTTTGGATTTAATGATCATAACCTTTGTTTTGTTAGTGTTCACATTCATACCTATACTAGAGAAGAAGTACTTGGGAATTCTAATATGATAACTAAGGTCATAGTGATTCTTTTCCATAATAAAAATATCATCGTCATAGAGAAGAAGGATGATTACTATACTAGCAAGAGTTGGTCCAACACAACCTGCGGATTCCAAACAATATGCTAACTTGTCATTGTAAATGCCAAAAAGGGTAGGGTATAGGGGACAACCTTGCTTGACTCATATATTGCAATTAATTTATTTTGACCAACCCTTAGTGCTCCTAAACTAGTGAATAACGATCTCATACAACCTTACCATAACAACTCTCATCCGAGAGGGAACTTTTATCTCTTTTAACCTATTCCAAAGGTTGGTCCTAGGCACAGTTTCAAAATATTTCCTAAAGTCAACGAAACAACAAAGGAGTTTGGTTTTATTGTTGTGACACTCCTCTGTAATGATCCTAAGTTGATAAAGTGGTCCATAGTTGAATGATAACCTATAAAATTGGTCTGACCTTTATCTCTTTTTCTGTGGCTTTCTATCCATATGCTTAGCTTATTTTCCAAAATACTTCCATATAGATTGGATAAAATGGGGCTGATCATAATGGTCCTATAATTAGAGGGATTGCTTTTATCCCCACTTTTAAAAATAGGTACAATGAGGCTTTGAATCCAAGGTTTAGGGAAGCTGTGCTTGATTTTTAAATTCAAGAGCTCGTGTATGTGAGGGATTAGAATAGGCCCTCCAATTTTTAATATTTCATCTTGGTAGCCCTCGATGTCCTTATCTTTCCCATTTGCAAGTTGCTTAACCCCAAACTTTATGTCTTCTATAGAAAAAAAATCATCTTGTGTAGAAACTTTTGGAATTTTATCCAAGGAATTACGAGATTCGTAAAGATTTTGAAGGTAGGAATTCCAGTATGTCGGGGGAATCATAGCACTTTATTTAGTTTTAAGAGTCTGAATTTGCCTCCACAATTTCTTTGGATCTAGCTTAGAAAGGTGCAAAACATTTTCTTTCTTTTTATTTATGTAGTGTTTTTTTTTTCTTTTAATTAGTATATATCATTACTTTAGTGTATTTACTATTACTTTAGTATTTACTTTTTACTATTACTATTACTATTTACTATTTAGAGCAATATGAGCATTGATTTAAGTGATAATACTATTAAAAATGATTCAATACATTAATTAATTGAAGAAATGATAGGAAGGAAATTAACACAATAATAAAGGATAGGTAGGTCTATATTAACTATGGATCTATCATGCGGCAAGAGGGATCAAATCCTTTGAGGCACAAACCTCCTTTTAGAGTGAAAAACTTAAGGAAAAGTTTGCACCTTGAGGGGTTTGATCCTCTCAGCACATGATATATTTGGAGTTAAGATGGATCTACGATGGTAATTAAATTATTAATATACTACTTATAAAAGAAAGTTTAATAATTAACCTTTTAGAAATTATTTTAAAAATAACAATATTCACCTTTTTTTTATATTATATATTTTTTTAAAAATAAAAAAAATTAGTATAATATTTGTAAAGAAGGTTTATAATAATATTTTCAGTGACCACTTAAAATTATTCAAATAATGTGAAAATATTATAATATTTATTAAAAAAATTAATTTAAAAATTAATTAAATCTATTTATCAAATTATTATATTTAAAAGAAATTAATTTGTTTCATTATAAATAATATTATTTTGATGAATCTTTATTTTTTAAATATGGCATATAATAAAAACCAAGCACACACTTCTTAGACAAAAAATACTCCAGGAGTAACATGAGGCGTTGCCATTCTCTGGAACCCTGCTAAAATAACTATGTCTAGCTTCTTTACCACCAAACGCTCTTTCACAGCTTGCTTTGAGCTTGTGGGATGTTGTGAATCTATCTTTCTTAGCAATGTTTACAATCCCAACCCTATCCTTGACAAGATTCACTTTTTTTATTCCATTCAACACTTTCAACCCATTATCAATAATGCTCACTGGATTATTCGTGGAGACTTCAACATAATCACCTCTTTGATTGAAAAGAAAGGAGTCATAAGGAGGCTTGACCATGAATCCCAATCCTTTCTTGATTCCATCTAATCCCTAAACCTAGTGGAATTGGAAACCATCAACAACATCTACACCTGGAAAAACCGATGAAGAGTCCAAAACCAAGTTTCTTCAAGGATTGATTGCTTTCTGGCCTCCGAATCTATCTTTCTAGTCTACCTTCACTCTACAATGTCCATCCTTCCCTATGGAGGCTTAGACCACTGGATAATCATCATTAACTTAGACCTTCATGGAATCCCCCTCAACTGACCCTTCTGCTTTGAAAGTTTCTGGTTGAATCATCCCAATATTTAGAATAATATCAAATCATGGTAGGTATAATGCAACCCCAATTCATGATTACCAATGCACATATTTCAACATAAACTTAAATACATCAAACAAAAGCTAAAAAATAGGAACAAAGAGGAATTCAACAATATCTTCTAGGCAAAAAAAGAGATCGCCTCATAGATGTAATAGGTCCAACAAGCCATGATATATGAAGGATGATCATAATAGTTGATCAAGGAAGAATCATAGCTCCAATCTCAAATTAATGAAAGAGAAAATCAAGAGGAGTTGCTCTAGAAACATAACTATTGAATTGATTGGATCAAAGAAGGGGAAAAACTCCAAATTCTTCCACAGATCTATGATTCAAAGAAGGCATCACAACTGCATCACCTCTTTAAAGGACATATAAGGAAACAATGTGACAAAGCATGCTGACATAGAAAAAGAGTTGGTCAACTTCTTTCAAGATCTCCTATTTCAAAAATTACTCAACACATCCCACAACTAGTCTCTCCAGCATCGAACGATGCCCTCATGCATCCCATCTCTCTAGAGGAAGTTGAGCAAGCAATATTTTACATGTCAAAAAGAAATTCATTAGGTCCTAATGAATTTACTTCATTCTTCTTTTAGGATTGTTGTCCCATAATAAAGTGGGACACTTGGGCCTTGTCAGAATACTCCCTCCACTCCAATGTTCTCCCAAATACAAATTCCACCTTCCTTGCCCTCATCCTAAAGGAAGAAATAGTGGAAGACCCCAACAAACTTCATTCGATTTCCCTATGTAACGTGGTCTACAAAATCATCACCAAGGTCATTTCCAATGGACTGAAATCTCTTCTTCCCTATCTGATTTCTCCAAAACAAGCTAGCTATGTGGAGGGAAGGAAAATATTGGATGGGATCATCCTATCCCACGAGTTCATACACTCTCTAAAAACCTCCAAAACCATTGGCATGCCCTTAAACATGGATATGTCAAAGGCCTTAAACAATATAAGTTGGCAATACATTTGTCAAACCCTCCGTGCCTTCATTTTTTCCCCTACCTGGATCGAATGGGTGCTCTCCCTTATCTCCTCTAGTTTCTTTTCAATCCTGGTTAATGGATCCCTTTCTTCCACTTTCTCTCCCTCCCATGGCATTATGCATGGTGATCTCCTCTCACCCTTCCTCTTCATCTTGGTGGATGATGGTCTTGGTTGAGCCATCAAAGCAGTGGTGGTGGAAAATAAGACAAAAGGTCTGTGTGTTCACAGTGAGGATAAACCCATATCCCATAAGTAATAAGTTGATGACACTATGCTCATGGCTCATCCTAGCCAAAGAAATTAAGTCGACTATCCAACAAGTCCCTTCAGATTTCATGGATTCCTCAGGTACCACTATCAACCTCTAAAAATATCAATTTTTTTTCTTTAGCACTGCCCCTATTGTACAGTCGCACATCTCCAAGATCCTTGGCTTCCAAAGGAGTTCTCTTTTGTCCAAATATCTAAGTGTTCCTCTCATTGAAAATGGACTACAAAATTCATCATGGGAGGATATTCTCTCCCGAATGAACAAGAAGCTGGCTAATTGGTCCTTTAGAGTGCTCAATGAAGCATGGTGGCTAGTCCTTCTCAAATATGTACATCAAGCCATGGCCCTTTACTTGTTCTAAGCCCTTGCTACTCCCAAGGTGATCCTAATTTTTTTTTGGAACCTCCAAAGATATTTTCTATGGGGTGTAGCTCGAAAAGAAAAAAAATTGGCTTTAGTCGCTTGGGACAAGATTTGTCTCCCCAAGCTCAAAGGGGACCTTGGTCTCAAAGATCTAGATGTCCTCAGCTTTGTCCTTGGAGCTAAAACTTGGTAGTGTTGGCTAACTTCAAAGAACACTCTATGGGCTGACCTATGGCACAAGAAGTACTATATGCTTACAGAGCCTCAGGACCTCATCATAATTTTAGGAAATATCTCGGGATCCTTAATATGGAGCCCAACCTAGAAAAAAAGGATATTATCCATACCCACTGCTTCTATGAAGTTAGGGACGACACCAATGCTATTTTTTAGGGAGACGCATGGCATCAACCCCCTCATTTTCACCACAATCTAGAAATTCTTCCACTCAAGGATCACATGACAACCAATAACAAGATTTGGATGCACCAATACTATCTCCCCCCAAAACTTGATGATATTTGGAGAACCCGGAGCCCCAAAGAACAATGACAACCCCTCCCCCGTCAACTAGATTGGAATGCCTTATGGAAGAGCCTATCGAACATGATAATTCATATTCAAAAAGGACAAGACAAGTTGATATGGGGGTACAAATTAGTAGGTTTCTTCACCCTAAAAAATAATCCTACCATCTTGTTGTCAGTGACCAACAACTTCCAACTCAAGAACTTTGGATAAAAATGTTAAGTTTCTGAATAGATCTACCAATATAATAACCACAAATACTGAATACACAATAGATCCACAAAGAAATTTAGAAGAAACCACATTCTATTATTATCAAACCTGCTCTTGAGGTAGAGCAACACCATACAATTGATCATATTATGGAAGGGATCCTCTCTTGTTCACTTGACTCTTCGAGGGGGCATCCTATTAATGAGTTTCAGCTCCAAATACAATACTTCTCTTCATGTCTCATTACATTGCTTGAACCCATTTATATAGAGCTACCATCACCTAAGAACATTCTAGAGGAGGAATCTTCTAGAAGTAGAACCTTCTAAGAAGTCCTCTTACATTTATTATATCTAACTACCATAGTGGGCTTTATTTAATAATATAGTGGACCTAGTCCACCTTACATTGAATGACCTCCATTATTATCATTATGGGCCCTCTAGGCCCCCCCACTACCTCTCTAGCTACCTTACATTCCATCCCCCTTATGAAAGCATTGTCCTCAACACTTGATGTACAACCATATACCAGGATCCCATGGATAATTGTGGACCATAATGCTGAAGAAGACTGAAGAACCAAAGTCCCATGTGGAAAGGAAATCCACCATGCTGAAGTAGTCCCACCACCATTGTAAGCCCGGGTCCCATGTCCAAGTGCTCATGTGAACTCCCTGTAGAAGATTTTGGAACCCAATAACCAACTCCAAATGATGCTCCAAAGACTGACACCTATCATGTGGATCCAAATAAGAAGATTCATCCACATAGTGGAAAATGGTCGTAGCAGAATCTGGAAGGAATAATACCACTGTAGAATATGCAGACTGAACGCTGGTAACTAGCTCTTGATGTGGGACCTTGATGTTCTCTACAGAAGGTGGAGTAGATTCATCAAATAAAATATGGAAGTGGTTGTCATCCCAGAAATGACAACTATCCATATACCAATCATCACAATCGTCCTCAAAATCATACCAAGCATATTTTTCTTGATTATATTCATTCATGAGGCCCTCCATAAGAAATCTCTTATGCATGTCATTCAATGAATCTTGAATACTATGAAAACTATCATTGAGGCCATATGTGAGGCTGGCTGTGAGGCTATGTGTGAGGTTGTTTGTGAGGACATGTGCAAATGCATCCAATCTGTCATCCAATTGGGCTTTGAATGATTCAAGAATTTCTTTCAAGGTTTGAGAAGAAATAGCCATTTGAGCACCCTATGAACTCTTTGGTCCTGTAGCCATCACGGAAAAACTCAAAAAATAAACTCAAGAAGTTTCGGCAGAAAATCGTGGCTTTTTCGGAAAACCCCTAAAAAGCTATTGAACTTAAAATGCTCATAACTTCACTTCCTGGACTCCGCTTCGGCTGATTTTTTTTTTGAAATTGGGTGAAATTGTGAGAGGAACTCAGATCTGTAATTTGTTTGAGAAAATTTGGCCTCCAACTACTACATAAATAAAAACAAATCGTGCCGCCGTACGCAGAAAAAACCCTGAAAATTGCAGATTTTAAAACTTCAATATCTTGACCTTTCGGACTCCGTTTCAGACGATTTTTTTTTTCAAATTGGGTTTTTTAATGAGAGGGGATCAGATATACAAACCTTTTCTACAAATTTTTCACATAAATGGAACAAAAAGTTCTGGAATGTCACGGCCCTCTTTTTTCTTCTCCGGAAAAAAAAATCTGCAAAAATAAAAAATATTTTCCCACAATGTCTGCCCAAGAAAAGTGCTCTGATACCACTTGTTAAGTTTATGAATAGATATACCATTATAATAACCACAAATACTGAATACACAATAGATCCACAAAGAAATATAGAAGAAACCACATTCTATTATTATCAAACCCTTGAGGTAGGGCAACACCATACAATGGATCCTATTATGGAAGGGATCCTCTCCTGTTCACTTGCCTCTTCGAGGGGGCATCCTCCTAATGAGCTTAATATCCAAATACAATACTTCTCTTCATGTCTCATTACATTTATTAAACCCCTTTATATAGTGCTACCATCACCTAAGAACATTCTAGAGGAGGAATCTTCTAGAAGTAGAACCTTCTAAGAAGTCCTCTTACATTTATTATATCTAACTACCATAGTGGACCTTATTTAATAATATAGTGGACCTAGTCCACCTTACATTGAATGACCTCCATTATTATCATTATGGGCCCTCTAGGCCCCCCCACTACCTCTCTAGCTACCTTACAAAAAATTTGGGCTCAAAACTTATGGCCGAAAATTTACTTCCTTCTTTGTCTTCTCTACAGAAGTAAAATCCTAAGTTGGGAGAAACTAATCAAATGAGGATTCTATGGCCCTATTTTATTCCATCTGTGCTCACAAGATGAATAAACCATGGACCATCTACTCAATTCGTTCCCCTTTTCCTCCTCCATTTGGGATCAAAGTTCCCTTCTCTTTCAAACAATAGATCATCAAAGGGGTAGCCTTACAAAAACTATAACTCACTGGAGATCCTTGACCTTTCCCAATCCCATCATCAATCAAGCATGGAAACTTCTTCCTATCTTCCTCCTCTATGAAATATAGAAAGAATACAACCGTTGCATATTCAGAAATGAATTCATGGAGGCAAGCTCACTTTGGTGCAAAATCAAACATAATATCAAAAAAATGACTATGGTGATCCCTTGGTCATATCAGGACTAGAAATTCTCTCTCCAAGAGATTCCCATTCTCCAAGGCCTCGACTTACAATCCTCCTCCACACTTTCACCCAATCATTACCCCACCCTTGGCTCATATCCTCCTACTTCTTGGTCTCCTGCTTCGACTAGGTTCTTGAAACTCATCTTTTATGGCGCCTCTAAAGGAAATACAAACTCAACAAGCTATGGAGGATATTTTTGCAACAATGCAGCGTAGATTGTGTGAATTTATGCAAACTTCATCGACATAGAAATAAACAATGTGATGAAACGCTAAGCGCTGAAAGTAGCTCTTCTTCACAAACAATATTGGTGCTCCCTATGGAGACACACACAGTCTAATATATCCTTTTTTCTAGCAACTCTTGCAATTAAAATTTTCAACTCCATTAGTTTAGGAGTACTCATTTTGTAAGGATCTCTAGATATAGGTGCAACTGTTGGCCTAAGATCAATTGAAAATTCAGTGTCCCTCTTGGGTGGTAGACCATGTATCTCATATGAATACACATCCTTGAATTCTTGAAGTATTGGATAGTATTTGAATTTTGAACCTTTGTTTTATACTCACTCCAACACATGAACTACATACAACTGGCAACCTTTTATGAAGCTCTTCTTCAACTAGAAGGTTGAAATCCATTTTATGGATATGGGTTTTGGAGTACCTTTCACTATTATTGGATTCCCATCATCATCTATGCAATCAAAGGTTATGTTGTGGTGGTTTTTCCTTATGTGTTATTAGCCAATCCATTCTAATCAAGACATCATATGAACCAAGTGGAAAAAAAATCAAATTTTCCCATGTGAATAGTCCATTCATTTCCAGTGAACATGTATGTTGGCCCTTGGTTATGGAAACAAGCAAAGATCAAGGAAGAAAAGGCAAAATGAGAACTGCACGGGAGACATAGTGACTATTACTAGGTCAAAGTAAGCAAAAGAGAAGAAAAGACAGATCAAAGTAAGGAAAAGAAAGTTGTTGGACGAGGAGATCAAGGATGGCATATCAACAAGGAACAAGGATCGTGGACAACTCAGCAAGTGTAAAAAGCCACCGTTGGATGCTTTGGAGCACTACGCGAGAAGGAAGGAAATACAGACTAGCGAAGCCCTGAAAACACAGGTCAAGTTGACCTAGGGTTCAGACACCTAGGGTTTTGGTATCTAGGGTTTTGGACACTTAGGTTTTGGCCTAAGGTTGTCGATGAGTTATTGTAATGTATAAATAAAGGTCAAGAGGACCTAGGTCGGGTTGTTGTTATTTTTTTCGTTCGATCTAGTATACTATTGATACGAGCGATTATTGTTGTGAGAGAGAGAAGTGATAAGTGTGAGAGACTTTTGGTATTGTAATATCTTCAGCTAGGTGCGAAGTTCAAGTCCTGCAGCTGGGTGCACAGGAAGGGGAGAGACAGAGAGGAGAACAAAGAAGACCTGCTAGCTAAGAGTGCAGATAAGAAATGTATGCTTCATCTTAATACATTATAAAGCATAGTTCTATGGACGTATCCCTAGAGAGAGGGTGAACCACATATATCTTGCATTGTGTGTGATTGATGCTTTGTTCTTTGTCATTGGATATACTATTATTGCATTATTGTGATAGATCTGATAGATAGTTGTGCAGAGTAGAGCTAAGAAGATACTTGATATAAGAGTTTTGTGTTGTTGTTGTACTAAATCCACTTGATAGTCCCTTTGGTTGTAGACATCCCTATCCTGCAACCCCTTCATAGCTGCTTCGGGTGAGACTGCATCTGCCTCACAGGTGTTACCGAAAGGGACGATATCTAGGGTTTGTTGGTGCGTTCTTGGAGTCGAACCCTAGGTCTGCCCCTGTGCCAACAAATGGTTCCGTTGCCAGGACAAGAATATTCTTTAGGGAATGTCAAGGTGGTTTCCGTCAAAAACAGAGATTCAAAAGTGGATAGAGGATTAAGAAAATGACTTCGCTGAAGCCCAAAACAAGAACCCTGGGTCTTCCCTTGTGCCAACAAATGGTTCTGTTGGCACAAAGAAGTAAGATATGCGAGTCACGGGTCACCTGTGACTTTTTTATCGAAGTACAGAGGATTGTTTGGAGAAGTATATCTTTACTGATATGCACGAGATCTTCTTTGGAGGAATCCGTTAGGAGCTATATGAGTGGCTAGCCAGACTAGCAAATACCTAGTTTGAGATCAGAATCATACCACCTGTGGTTTGGACAGTGGGGATGGTAAAGAATATCAAGAGAGTTGACAACGTCATGTCAAGAGTAGTAGATCACTGGTTTGATAGCACCATTGGAGGGTATATCACCGAATTTGTTGTTGACAGAGTAGAGTCATATAGTAAGGTAGAAAGATATTTCTTTAAGGGACCACGAGGAAACTTTTTACATTTCTTAAAATTGAATATCAAGATGCTATTGCATGAGAAGAACATCTTGAAAATATAGTAGTGGACAGATCGACAGAGATAATGTTCAAGAATTCGGACAGCGAAAGCGACATAAAAGATGGACATATGCGCAGTGGGAGAGTGTTCAGAGAATTCCATCTTGAGAACTTGTTCAAGAAGAACTACGCGGATGAGGGTTTCTACAATGGAGAAGAGGAAGATCTGACAGACGAAGAGCATTCCGAACCCACTAGGATAGAGGAAGTTAAAGCCGAAGAACCTCGCCAGGATGAGCTAGAAACTTCAGGAACTGTGCAGACTATTGAAGTAAGTAATATCACTCCTCTGGTTGTTTCAGTAGCACTGGGTAATCAGAATAGTCAGAATCACCATAGCCCTCAGAGTACTATTACTAGCAGTGTAGCATATACTCAGACAGGAAACCTAGGGAACCTAGGAATATCTATGGCAGATGAGATGAGGCTTCCTATCTTTAGGGGAGATGGATCTGAAGATCCTAATAAACATTGGTTTCTATGTGAATCCATATGGAATATTAAGAATGTCACTGATGAAGCTATTAAAAGAACCTATTTTATCACTACTCTAAGAGATCGCGCACTAAGCTAGTACATGAAGCTTGTCCAAGGACTTGCGCAGCCTAAGCCATTGAATGAGATCAATAATGCACTGATTACAAAGTTTAAGAAACCTAAATTGGAGTCACAATGTATTACAAATTTGGAAGATATCAAGCAAAAGGTAGCTGAACCCGTTTGGGAGTTCGATCAGAGATTCAAGACCTTAACAAGCCGATTGACTTTCCAGATCCCAGATGAATAGAACAAGGAATGGTTCATCGTTTCTCTCTTACCACACATCAGATTTCCTCTAATGTAGCAGAAGATTTCTTTGTAGGCTGAGGCACTGGAGATCACCATGAATCTCGAGTCAGCCCCTATGGGAGAATCCATCTCAGATATGAGTCAAATCTTGAGCCAATTAACTAGTTTGTCTTTGCAGGTCAACGATATGAAGAAAGACAAGGGAAAGGACAAAAGAGAAGACGTCTGGTGTACCAGATGCAAATCAGAAGGCCATGATAAGGAACATTTCCCCCTATTCCATGAATACTTGGCCTCTGGAGCCCCAAGCCCCTTGAATCAAGTGACCCTACCCTGGTGCGAGGTATGCAAAAATAGACATCACCCAAGTGAGTGCTATTACATGTAAAAATATGTTCAGACACCCACAAATTTGTATTGCACGTTCTGTAAGTCTGTAGGGAATGATGATATGGATTGTAGAGCTTATGACCTCATGCATGAAAGGTCAAGAGACATATACAAAATTCAAGGTGAAGTTCAACAAGAAGGAAATACTATGCAGTATAACTCTCTCGGAAGAGGAAAATTCAATCCTCGCAGTGGATTCATAGGAAGAGTATGAGGAGGAGGTATGGGCCGAGGTCAAGGAAAGATCATCTATTACAACTACGTGTAACCAGGACACTTGGCAAGGGACTGTCATAACCCTTTCACTACTTGCAGCTATTGTAGTTCATTCGAACATGTTATAGAAGATTGTCCTATGCTGCTAGCTAAGCTTCAGGAAAGACAAGGACCTCAACAGAACCCACAAGTGCAAATGATATATGATGAACCTTGCGGAGTAGACCCTAGATTCATTGTTATCAATTTAGGAGGTGCTGCTATAGGAGAGGATAGACTGACCCAAGGAAAGACTACAGAAGACTCAGGAATCAGGAAAGCTACAATTAAGACCTAGACTTTTGATGCAAAGAAAGAAATACAAATATTTGAGGAGGCAAGAAAACAGTTCAAATCAGACCAAGGTTCTTCACCAAAAACACGACCAAAAATAAGAGAATATGGAATACCTCTGGCATTCAATAAGTCTTCTTTGCCAAAAGAAGGAAAAGAGGTAAGTAAGCTCATGGAATATTTACACATTTGTATTAAGTTGATTCAGGATGAAAGCATTGTACAAGAGCTACAAAGATTAATTAGACAGTATGAGCTAGGAAAGATAGACCCCTTACTGAATAGGGAAGTACACCAAGTCTCAAAAAGGAGAAGGACAAATAAGGAATTACACTTGAATGCAAAAATAGGAGAATATGATATTGACTATGTGGTCCTCGACTTAGGGTCGGAGGTCAATGTCATGACGAAGCAGACCTAGGCATTGATGAAAAATCCTAAATTGATATATTCCCCTATCAGGCTTAGGATGGCTAACCAGCAAGGTGTAAGCCCCTTTGGAATATTGGAACATGTCCTTGTGGACATCGATGGAGTAAGAACGTTTGCAGTTTTTGAGGTAATTGAAATTGTTGACAACAACTTCCCTTACCCCATGTTGTTAGTAATTGATTGGGCCTTCAATAATTCCACTATGGTTGATTTAAATAAAAGGAGTATGAAATTTGAACGAGATGGCCTTAGGGTCATTTCACCCTTATATCCATATGAATGTCAGTGATACACAGAGCCCATCAGAGAAGAAGACCATGCATATGACTTGGAAAACAAATACAAACTAACATCCAGACAACAGGATTACATTAATCCTACAACCGATGGGAATCTAAGATGGCGAAGTGACAACGCATGTTCATTGGATTCAGAAGAAGCACTGGAGAAATGGAAAAACCATATTTATGAAGTATCTACAAGGAGATGTGCTATATTAACTAGAGAAGTTCGTTGGATCGACACAACGGTCAGTAACTTACCCACATTTGATGGTCTGAATCCTTTAGAAGATTTCCTATCAGAATTTGAAGCAAGTGTACCAACACAACAAAGATTGTTGGCCATGGATGAGGCCTTTAAATCCACACCAACAATATGGTGGGGGACACACAAAATAAATATTGCAGACTAGGTACAATGCCGAACTTTGATGACAGTGCGGTTCTCAGCACAAGCAGAAAGCTGCGAAGTAAGGTACACAGGTCAAAGCTGCAAAGAAGCCTGGAATGACATTCCTCAAGAACAATGGGTGCACAAATTCATTAACACGCTGGACACGACTCCTATCAACTGGTACCTTCAAGAGGAGCTGCGCTTCATCACTGCAGATTGCAAAGGTATGACTCATAATTTTGTAACTACCTTTTCATTTGAAAGTCAATATCCTTCAGTAGATCAAGGATTACAGATTGTAAGGAAAAATGTATTTGAGGAGGCATCTAGCCTCCCTCTGGAACATGAAAAGGATGAATGGACTGCGCCTTTCTAGTAACTGTAAAGGTGTTAGAACATCAATGTCGATGAAGACGAAGATCCTAGAAAGGTGAACATCGCAGAAACAGAAGGCCAGAGAGATGTGGAAGGACCAAGAGTTGAGCTACCATTCATTTCACAGCCAATCAAGATTAAGAAGGTCAATATTGGAACAGAGGAGACATCAAAGCTTGCAAATGTCAGAGATTATTGGGATGATGCTACCATCGACAAGATTACAGAGCTTCTGCATGAATATTAGGACTTGTTTCCAACCAAGTTCACTAATATGAAGGAAATTAAAGGACCTATGGGAGAGATGAGAATCCATTTGAAACCAGATGAAAATCCATCCAAAAAAATACCCTATAGGTTGAACCCTAAATATAAGGAGAAAATAAGAATTGATCTTGACAGAATGCTGGAAGCAGGGATCATAGAACCTATCGAAGAATCAAAGTGGATTATGCCCATGGTAGTACAAGACAAAAATATAGGAGAGATCAGGATATGTGTGGATCTCAGAAAGTTGAATGATGCCTATTTGCATGACCCTTTTCCTACACCATTCACATACTAAGTGTTAGAAAATGTGGGAGGACAGGAGGTTTACTCCTTCACAGACGGATTTTCAGGGTACCATCAGATCAAGATTGCCAAGGAATATCGCCACAAGACCAGATTTTCCACAAAATGGGGATCTTATCAATATACAGTAATGCCATTTGGATTGAAGAATGCCCCAACCATTTTTTCCAGGGTGGTGGTCAAATCGTTCAAAGATTTTTTTCAGAAATTTCTAGAAGCATATTTTGATGACTGGACTGTTTTTAGTTTGCTGAAAAATCATATTGAATGTCTAAGGCTAATGTTGGATAAACGCAGGCAGTGTCAAATTGCATTAAATTTGAATAATTGCATCTTCTTCTCATCATTTGGAGTGATTTTAGGTCATACTGTATGTAAGCAGGGATTACTGGTAGATCCATCTAAAAATTTCCATTATCGTTGATCTGCCACCTCCTACCTCGGTCAAACCACTGCGCACTGTGCTGGGACATACTGGATATTACAAGAAGTTCATTAAGGGATACACCCATATTACAACACCCATGGAGAAGCTTCTAAATAAAGACTATCAGTTTAGTTGGACAAAATAATGCCAACAAAGATTCGACAAATTGAAACAAAAGATGATTACTGCACCTATTCTAGTTTTTCTAGATTGGAGCAAGGAATTTCACGTGCATGTCGATGCATCTTCCATTGCATTAGGAGTTGTGTTAGTACAACCGGGAATAGGAGACATCGATCACCCATTAGCCTTTTCTAGCATGAATCTATCAACAACAGAAATTAACTACACCACCACTGAGAGAGAAGGGTTAGGCATGTTGTATGCGCTGCAGAAATTTCACCACTACTTGTTGGGAGGACACTTTAAAACGTTCACCGATCACTCTGCGCTGAAATACCTAGTAAACAAGCCAGTGTTGGGGGGGTGAATCTATAAATGGCTTCTTCTATTTCAAGAATATGATTTTGAGATCATAGTTAAGCCATAAATAATGAACAAAGGTCCTGACCACTTGTTGAGGTTGGAACATGGTGAAGAACCCACTAGTTTGGAGGACACACTACTGTATGCACAGTTACTGGCCATTAGAAAGATTGATGACCACTTCGCAGAGATAGTCTAGTTCCTATCAACAGGTATGGAACCTAGTGAGTATATAGTTCCATAGAAGAAACAACTAGTAGTGCGCGCTGCAGACTTTTCACTTATAGCTGGACAACTATATAAGATGGGACCTGATGAGATACTAAGGAGATGTGTTATGGAGGCAGAACGACCATTGATCCTTTCCAAAGCTCACAAAGGCATTGCAAGAGAACACTATGCAAGGAAATCAACTGCGCAGAAGGTTCTCAAAGCTATCCTTTCATGGCCTACCTTACATAGAGATGCTAAAGCCTATTCCAGAGCCTACGATGTATGCCAAAGAGTCAAGAAACCATCCAGAAGTGATGAAATGCCTTTAGCACCACAACTAACCCTACAAACATTCAAGAAATGGGCCATTGACTTTGTGGGACCTATAAACCCACCAGGGAAGTGCATAGGCGCAAGGTACATAATTACTGCAACATATTATTAGATGAGATGGGCCGAAGAAAGAGCAGTTAAGGAATGTAGTGAAACTACAGCTATGCGCTTCATATTTGATGACATCATAACCAAGTTTGGATGCCCAAAGATCCTTATGAGTGATCAAGGAACACATTTCATAAATAAAACAGTTGAAGCCTTGACTGAGGAATTTGTAGTCCACCATCAAAAGAGCACGCCTTACCATCCATAAGAAAATGGGACAGTTGAAGCGTTCAACAAAATCTTGGAGACAACGCTAACGAAGATTTGCAGTGTGAATAGGGATTACTGGGATTTAAGAGTACCAATAGTACTATGGTCCTATATAACCACTTGCAAGAAGCTAACAATGAATACCCCTTTTATGTTGGTTTATGGTCTCAAATATGTTGTCCCAATAGAATACTTGGTGCCAATATTACAGATTGTTGCCTTTACCGACATGGATGACACTGGCATTTTTTGAGAGAGGCTTGCATAGCCGATCGAACTAGAAGAAGACAGATTTATTGCAGGATTCCATCAACAAGTTCAGAAGGAAAGAGAGAAGGACTATCATGATAGTCACATCAAGAAGAAGGCATTTAAGCAAGGAGATCTAGTATTGGTATATGACATTAAGTTCATAAAGCATCCTAGGAAGTTCATAATACATTGGCTCGGGCCATATGAGATCGCCTATGTTATAGAGGGAGGAGCTGCGCAACTTAAGACTTTGAATGGAGAATGGAAGGAAGGTTTGGTGAATAGGAGTTGAATGAAGTTGTATTATGACAACTAGTTGCCTCGCAACTCTCAGTAAAATCATGAGAAAAAGGGTCTAGGTGCCAGGTGCAGTTGAAACTGGGTACTAGACACAGAAAAGGAAGTCTGCACAAGGAAGGAGAGGAGGAATAAAGCATAAAGCACAGGCTACACTACACATTCTGAAGTCAAAGTAAAATAGAAGGATCAGATCTGAAGTGTCTCAGGACGAGTCACTGTTATTGGATAAATCCGTAAGTGCGGACACAAACCAATCTCCCTAGATCCACCTGGATCTAGAACAAAGCAAGACAGAATGATACTCTTTCCCTAGATTTTAACTATTGAATATACTAGAAGATACGATCAAAGAACATACCTTATGATCACTTCCTTTGGTCTTTGTTTCTCCTACTTTGCTCCAGTGCTCTCGTACAGTCAAGATCAAAACAATACAAACCAACCGAAGTGAAGAAAGCACAATATATTCAACAGTCAATCTATGTATATGAATAAGGAGTTATACAATAAAGTGGAACTAACTTTATGGGAAAGGGACACATTACTGTATTATATTGATGGAAAGTAAATATTACAACCTAAGCCTTGATGTTGCAAACTTCCCTTCAATGGCCCTTAGCTCTGACACACACACTTGTTCACTTGCATGAAGAAGGTCAACCACCTTTGATAAACTTGTTGGAGTTCTCTAGCTACTGTAGCTTTAGTCCTTCACACAGTCTTTCACTAATTCTCCAATAAATCTCTTGCTTGTTTGCTTCTAACCTTTTCCATGAGAATCCCCTCAATATATAGGAGAGAATGAATTAGTTACTTGGATAAGAATGATCCCAAAATATCAGGAAATCCAGTACTTAGATAACCATTTGAATGCCATCTCATCCTTATAGAAGATTCCCTTCTAGAAGCTTCGAGAATTCATCTTTTTCTCTTCTTTAGAAAGAGTTTGCACCCTATTAGTTAGACACAGTGCGAACTTCTCGCACCCTGGTTTAAAGCAGCCTGCGAGAATCATGCATTCTCGCAGGCAAATGTATTAGCAGCCTGCGAACCTTCCTCAAAACTGTGATTTCTAGAAAGAGATGAAGGTAACTTTTCTCAGGAGAAAGTTATAATGAAGAACCTGAGTACACCATCATCAATACATCATCATGACGACCAAAATCATGGGTAACATAATGCCCCCCAAAGTATGAGGTTGGAACTAGTGATAGCCAATAGACTTTGTAAGCTGCATGTGTGTGTCGAGAACCAGGAGAACATCTAATCGGAAACCTGCAAACACCCAAGCATCTGCAGAATATCATATATACCAATTCTGAGGTAGGCATTTCCATACTCAGATCACAGACTGATGAAATTATAGACATGTTTCATGGCCACCAATCATACACTGTGGATCCATGCCGTCAAAATATAACATAGCCACTTGAATACACTGTGGATCTATGAGAAATTTCAAATCAAGACGACATAGCCACGAGACATACACAGTGGATCTATGTGTCACAAATTATACATACTCCATCGCAACCTAGATTACAAAGATGATATCCAGTGTCTTCAATCTCGTCGCCCAAAGTATGAATCTAACCATGTGATTACATGTGTTGAAGTCAAACATGGTAGAAACCACTTGATTACCGGTCATTGATGTAACCGTTAACAAGTGCGAGGGAAATCACCATTGATGTCAATGACTCCCAAGGTACCATAGTACAATCCATAGAGTGTGAATAAATGAGTTGATGTCGAACATCCGACGGAATCTTTCGATCAGGGGTCAATAATGTAAACCCACTGTCGAAAGTGAGGAAACTTGCCATTGAGGCATGCGAGCTCCAAGGTACTAAATAATTTCTAAGTCTTGATTCTGGATAATGAGCTGAAGTCGATGGAACAAAACTCGTCACAGGAGGGCCTTGATGTATCCCCCATCAATGACATGAAACGAGTAACAAAGTTTGAAAGTGAACCAGAGCATTTTGCAAATTGGACTGGACACAGGGAAGGCCGACACAGAGAGAATGGATAATAGCAGATGGCCGACTCAATATAGGTTTCAGATGGACTTCTCTTGAACATATGAATGACATGACCAATGATTTGGCAGCATTGACTCAAATACGACACATGGAATGACCTTGTAATCAATCGAAAGAGAGACAAATGGATTTCCCAAACCGGTTTCAAACGATGAATAGGGGGTGTCATGTTCAAGAGCGACACTTACTGCCAATCAATACGAAGATGAAACATATCCCTTTCCCAAATTTTCCCCCACCATTTCTGGCAAGTACCTCTTTATTTTTATGCAAGCTTGAGGAGGATAACATATTCTTGTTGATATAAGCTCATCCTTCGGACGAGTCCCTCGGAGTATGTTTAATGAACCCTAAGAAGGAGTGGTTTGATCCCATCACGGGTCTGTCAATGTTTGTTTAACGAGTCCAGAGATAGAAAACTTGAAGATTTTTCAAGATTATAGAGTCTGGAAAAACACTTAAAAGAGAACTCTCTCAATTCCTTTTTCGTAAAATAGTCTGGATGAGACCGAAAAAGAGAGAGATTATTGCTCACTAGACACGTACTTCAAATACTTTATCGAGCGTGAAGATAGCAAGGTCGCTCGGCAATCTTTTCATATTTAGAGAGTCTGAAAAGAGCTTAAAGAGGACTCTAGAGGGGTTCCTTTTTTGTATAACCTTGTTGAGCTTGAAAAAGTGATAAAACTATGCTCGATCACGTTCTCTTGTATTTACGAGCGTAAGAATGGACAAAAACGATGCTCGAGGTTTTATGTAAAAACCATAAAAAACAATAAAAAACACACCATAACGGAGAAAAATATGTCCATATCCTTGTATATAATCATTAATTTCATCACACCTGCAAGTCATTACACTCATCTTGATATTAGGAATTAGGTTTAATCAATAAATAAGCATAAAAACCCAAAATGACATAGTAAAAAGTAAATTAAATGAGTAAATAAACATTTTTACCATATC
>ML778864.1:157483-170664 GCA_009831015.1 Picea engelmannii | reverse complement strand
ACACTCATCTTGATATTAGGAATTAGGTTTAATCAATAAATAAGCATAAAAACCCAAAATGACATAGTAAAAAGTAAATTAAATGAGTAAATAAACATTTTTACCATATCATTTCACATTTCCACTATTAAGCTCCAAAACCCTCTTTTTACCCTTTGAGTTTGGCATCGATTTTCGGGGGCTACAAGAGATCATTCAACGAGCCGTCTGCAGCATTACGGTAAGCTCTTCATACTTGGCATTTTCATGGTTTAAATTTTGAATTTCATTGGTTAATTTTTTAGTTTCAAGTTGTTTTTTGAACTCTACATGCGCATAGGCATTCTCGCAGGCAGCCCATACGGGGCCTGTGAGAATGATGTGTTCTCATAGGTGAGCCTTGAGCCACCTGTGAGGTGTTCACATTGTGTAAATGAGGCACCTACGAGAATTGCAGAACCCAATATTTTTTTTAAATTTTTAACCAAATGAAAAAATTCTAAGGCATGAAAAAGTTATTAATCCTCCCTTTATGTTCCTTGTGCAGATATTTGACTAGCAACATGGTGCTTGAGTGGCATGAACGAGAACATGAGTAGGATAATGCAATGGCTGAGAGTCATCCTCCCACCATAGCTGCATTGAGAGATTGTGGGCTCTTAAAATACTTTCGCATCTTGGGCATGAGGGCCCAAGTCAGACTACTGGAGTATCTAGTCCGTATGTGGGACCCAGATCAGCAGGTTTTCAATGTAGGAGCTCACACACTATCCATAGACATTGAGGACATATAATTTTTGACTGGATTGTCCAGACACAGGTATTATGTCAGCCTGACCGGTAGTAGAGGTGGTGGGCTAAAGATGAGTGAGTACTGCAATCAATACTGTGTACCTGAGGCTGAGAGGAAAAAAGGAAAAGTGGCTATCTGGGGGGTACAATACTTGACCTCCGCACTATCCTTTTTACTATAGCTCGGATGGCTGGGAGTTATGCTCCTGATATGGAATTACAGAGCTACTTCCAGTACGCCATCGAGTGTACAAAGCCTCGAGTATTCAACAGGGCAGATGTTGTGCTTCGCAGTATCAAAAGGCAATTAACCAAATGTAGGTGAGGTGAATTGAAACAATTTGGATATGGATCTTTTTTAGTGTCCTTCTTCCTCGAGAGGGTCCCCATATTTAGACTATAGGTTGAGTGGGACTTCCTGGGTCCTAGGGATCCAAGAATGCTGAGATGGTGTCGGCTCATGGCCCGGCACGTGGCAGGACCAATCGTCAAGTACGACGATATTTTCTTTGACTGGCTTCAAAACCAGATGTTGATGGTCGATGACTACGCTTATTCCGGGTTGGATTTCCGAGGGGATCCAGATTTAGCACTGCCTGAGGACGCTCAGTGGGGTGACCTTGGTAAAAAGTACACACATTTTTTCTTTTTCAAATGTTTTTGTGAATTTTAATCATATTCAATGTTTCTTTTTTTTGTTTATATATTTATCCAAAGACTAACACAAAATGTTGGTTGATAACACAGATGTTGGACCGTATAGACCTCCTAGCACCTCTCCTATCCAATGACGAGGAGAGGTAGCAGTAGCAGCACCACAGTATGCCGAAGATTATCAGGTGGTGGAACAGAATTTAGAGGGCCTGACAGTAGACATTCCAGATATGACTCTGGAAGAGGTTCCATGACGCAATCAACGTCACAATGTAGGGGTATCAACAACTATGGGTCGACTGCTCTGTAGGGTTTCTAGGGCAGTCATGTGTTACCGTGAACGTCATCCATGACGTCACTTTGTAGAAGCTATGAGCTTCAAATTTTGATATTTTGGTCTTCGGACAAACTTTTTTTATAAAAAACTCTTTTGATCGTTATATATATAGATGGCTTCTACCGGTTTACTTTATATTGTGTGAATTTTAATGTGTTTGATTTATAAATGGTTCAAATATCTATCCAATACATAATTAGCCAATGCATCTGTTAATGTATTAAGACATCTAGGAATATGTTGATATTCAATGTGATCAAAATAACGTTCTAAGAGGCGAATTCGCAAATATACCCGTAACAGAGAAGGACTTCGAATAGAATAGATATTACTTAGCTGTAGTACTACAAGTTGCGAGTCAATTCGCACAACCAAATGATGAATTCCGAGTGATATAGCATCAGCCAATAATTCAATAACGGCGCTATACTCTGCAATGTTTTTGGTTGCACTGCCAAGGCATACACCTCGTAAAGATACAAGTTCGTTTGTTGGGGCATATATTTCCCACGCAGCAGAAGCTAGGTTCCGAGTACTATGGCTAGCACCATCGACAAAGCCAATATAGGGTAGTGAAGACTCTGACATCTAACAATCAAACACAACGTCACATAAGGGCAGAGACCAGATAACGTCAAAAGAAAACTAAAGTAACACACACAAAGTATGATACATAAAATACAAGTACTTGTGCACAAATGATTTATGCATAGTACTTCTTCAAGTACAACCCATTCCTAGGTTCACTCAAAGGGATACCATCATAATCAGCCAGCTCATATGCTCCTTTTTCCAAAACTCGGCAAACAATATAAGGACCTCACCACATTGGTTCGAATTTCCCAGCTCCTAACGCATCTCGATCCTGTTCATAGAGAAGAACAAGATCACCTTTAGAGAAAACGTGAGGCTTGACATGCTTGTCATACTACACCTTGACACGTTTCTTCTGGGCTTCTATTACTAGAGTGGCGTCACGTCAAATTTCGTCTAATCGCATCAAATACAATAGACGTTCTTCTTCAGCAGAAGTATTGGGTAAAAGTTTGACAGCTAGCTTCAAAGAGGGTATCTCACATTCTATAAGAAGAATGGCTTCCACACCATAAACTAATCGAAAGGGTGTAAACCCAGTAGCGGATTTGATAGATGTCCGATATGCCCACAATGCCGAAAACAACATCGTATGCTAGCTTGTTTTATTAATTCCTATCATCCATCGAAGCATAGTTATAAGAACTTTGTTGATTGCTTCAACCTGGCCATTATCTTGCGGATAATAGGGTGTTGAGTTATCATGACGAAGACCCAAATTTTCCGTAAGTTCAGACATGATAAAATTCCTAAAATGATTACCGTGATCAGTAACGATAGCTTGGGGAACACCAAAATGAGCTATGACATGGTTAAAAATAAATAACGTTGCAGTCTTTCCAGTATTATCGAATATCGACATCACCTCGACCCATTTTGTAAGGTAATCAACAGCTACAATGATGTAACCATGCCCCCCGGCCGAGTGAGGGTGACATGTCATGAAATCAATGCCCCATTTCGCAAAAGGACCAACTGAGACCACAGGATGAAGAGGAGCAGGATGTGATCGAATTTTCTGATTGTAGGTCTGGCAGGCATGGCATTTTTGAATGGCAGTAATGTAGTCATTGAACAAGGAAGGCCAAAAATACCCTGCGCGTAAGATATTCTAGGCAGTAGCATACCCAGACATATGACCACCACATGCTCTGGAATGGCAGTCATTCAGAGCTTTCTCGGATTCGTCAAAAGTCAGACAACGTCGAAAAACAAAGTCAATTCCCCGATGGTAAAGAGTATCCCCTAGGATAATGTATTGATGAGCTTGATAACGAATGCGATGTCGTTCAGTAATAGAAAAAGCAGGCTGGAAAGTCTGGGTTTGGAGATATATAATGATATCTCCATACCAAAGATCATCAGTGCTAATAAGGAAAAGAGATTCATTGGGCAATGAATCTACTGCTACATTTTCCATGGTAGAGTGAGGAAAATCACATATCAACTCAGCAAAAACTAAGGATTTCTTAGACGTGGCGCGATCAAATTCCAAGTCAAACTCTTGGAGTATGACAATCCATTTGGAGTATTTTCCCCCTAGAAATTGACGTGTCAAAATGTGTTGCATAGGGTTGCAATGAGAAATCACTGTAGTTTTCCTTGAGAGAATATAATGCCGAAAGCATTGAACGGCTTGAATGGCATCCAAAGCCAGTTTTTCAACATGTTGATACTTGATTTCAGTTGATGTGAGACTTCAACTCAAGTAATAAATAACATGTTCATCGTGTGCATCATCCTCTTGAACGAGAACCATACCAATGGTATACTCTGAGGCAGCAAGATAAAGAAAATAATCACGACTATAATCAAGAGGAAATAGAAGCGAAGCTCGCGTGAGGGACAACTTCAAAGCCTCAAAAGCATTGTTGGCCATGATATCCCAGATGAACTCTGAACCTTTCTTTAGTAGCCATGTAAAACCACGAGTAATATCAGCGTAATTAGGGATGAAATGACGAAGAAAGTTTGCTTTCCCCTATAAACTTTGCAACTGGCGCAGTGTAGAAGGAGGAGGGAGATTAAAAATCACCTCAACCTTAAGAGGATCTACCCTAATCCCTTGACGTGAAATGATGAAACCTAGAAGACGGCCGGATTCTATGCAAAAAATACATTTATGAGGATTTAAACGAATACGATAGAACCGACATCGAATGAAAATGGCTCGGAGATGAGTGGGGTGATCGACTTGGTGCAAAGAATGAGCTGGTAAATCGTCCAAATAGGGTTGAATGATATGCTTTATATCATGAAAAGAATAAGAGATAGCACGTTGAAACATCGCACCAACGTTCTTAAGACCGAAGGGAAGTTTCCTATAGGAAAAAGTACCCCAAGGACAAATAAAAGCAGTTTTATGTTGGTCCTCGGGAGCGATGTTAATTTGATTATATCCGGAGAAACCATCCATGAGAGAGAAGATTTCACTTCCGGCACAGTCATCCACAATCTGGTCGATGAAAGGGGTTGGAAAGTTGTCTTTTGGACAAGCTTTGTTAATATCCTTATAATCAACACATACATGAATACTGCCACCTTTCTTATCAATCGGTACAGGGTTGGAAACCCATTCTGTCAGAGCCACCGGATAAATAAAGCCAGCCTTGAGAATTTTTTCAACCTCGAGCTTGATAGCCGCTGCTTTACGTGGGTGGACTGGACGAAGGCACTGCCGGACTAGTTTAGCTCCGAGGTATGTATTTATCTCATGTACAACAATTGCAGGGTTGATACCTAGCATCTCTTCATAGCTCCAAGTGAAGATGTCATGAAATTCTTTGAATAGAGACATATAGGTGACGATTTCATCGGGAGAACATGATGCTCCAATGTGAACATTTTCAACTATCCCAGGTTTAATTGATATGTTAATAGGAATTGTGGGAGAGATATTACTAAGGTTCCCTTCGGCAAACACATCATGTGAAGATCCGGGAACAGTCGATATGACAACAACGGTCGACGGAGTCGAAATCCGTTGGTAGTTCTCAAGAGTGTGTTGTTCCAGAAAGAGTATGGAACGATGATGCCCATCATCCCAAGGGGTATCCTCCATGACAGACATGATCATCTCGTCAGTAGGAAAGATAACACAAAAAGGATCGGGAGACAACTCATTAAGAGAGGGGGTAGAAGGTGTTGTCGATTGAATGGCCTGATAAGCAGACTCAACCGGAAATAACGGCATGACGTCGCTGAAACGAAAATGATCTCCAAGGTCAGGGACAATCCAAGGGTTGTGTGATGCAAGAAGTTCATGAGGCACAACGGAGATCATGTTGATAGAAGCAACTGACGGGCATGGAACATCAGGTGGCGGAATGGGGAAAGTACCCATCAACGAAGAGTCCTTTAAAAGGCCTACACCGACATTCTCATAACCCAGTGGGGTTTTAGCTATAAATGGCACATCGCCAGTGTTAGTATCCATTTGAATGCCATCTCATCCTTCTAGAAGATTCCCTTCTAGAAGCTTTGAGAATTCATATTTTTCTCTTCTTTAGAAAGAGTTCGCACCCTAGTAGTTAGACACAGTGCGAACTTCTCGCACCCTGGCTTAAAGCAGCCTGCCAGAATCATGCATTCTCACAGGAAAATGTATTAGCAGCCTGCGAACCTTCCTCAAAACTGTGATTTCTGGAAAGAGATGAAGGTAACTAATTCATTCTCTCCTATATATTGAGGGGATTCTCATGGAAAAGGTTAGAAGCAAACAAGCAAGAGATTTATTGGAGAATTAGTGAAAGACTGTGTGAAAGACTGAAGCTACAGTAGCTAGAGAACTCCAACAAGTTTATCAAAGGTGGTTGACCTTCTTCATGCAAGTGAGCAAGTGTGTGTGTCAGAGCTAAGGGCCATTGAAAGGAAGTTAGCAACATTAAGGCTCAGGTTGTAATCTTTACTTTCCATCAATATAATATAGTAATGTGTCCCTTTCCCATAAAGTTAGTTCCACTTTATTGTATAACTCCTTGATCATATACATAGATTGACTGTTGAATAGATTGTTCTTTCTTCACTTCGGTTGGTTTGTATTGTTTTGATCTTGACTGTACGAGAGCACTGGAGTGAAGCAGGAGAAATGAAGACCAAAGGAAGTGATTATAAGGTATGTTGTTTGATCGTATCTTCTAGTATATTCAATAGTTAAAATCTAGGGAAAGAGTATCATTCTGTCTTGATTTGTTCTAGATCTAGGTGGATCTAGGGAGATCGGTTTGTGTCTGTACTTATGGATTTATCCAATAACAAAATTGGTGACTCCCTGTACCAAAGTAGGAGGTAAATCATCAACCTTCTCCTTAGACGGAGAATAATCTTTGGCTCTAGTTGTGAGTGCAACGTTATTTGGCTTAGAATCACCAGTACACATCAAAACATATGATGTCGTAGAAGTAGATGGTTGTTCATGGATGACCAACTAAGCCTGTTGTGGAGACAGGAAGAGTTGGGACAAGACTGTCGGTGTAGATGGTTTGGGTGTTCCTTGAAGGAACTTAGTGACCTCGGCACGTCGTGGACAATCCTTCATGTAGTGATCGTCATCACAGATAAGGCAAGGGTATCATGGTTTGCGCTTATCCCGATCTTCAACAAGAGGGGTTTTAGTTTGCTCAGTTTGATTATTATTTTTTCCCTCCTTATTCTTGCCTCTCCCTTTCTTTGATTTATTTTTACCGGTCGAGGTAGATTGAACAATGTTCACCTCAGAAGTTTTACCAATGGAAGCGGCAGGAGATAGAGCATTTTGAACATTAGAAGAAGCAGACTTAGGGTTGGTGCTTGAAACAGAAAGCGATTGGGCTTGGTCAGTACCAATCACACTGTCAACTACATGTGAGGCAGCTAGAGTAGTTGAAGTGCTGGAAGTACCAGGACGAGGTAACTCAGGTAATAAATCATAAAGTGTTCCCGTTTGTGAATAAATGAAATCAAGATATTGAGCACAACTGATAGCTTTCTCTTCCATGACAACACCACCCATGGCAATATGCTTACCGATTTCATTCGCAAATGACTTTGTAAACCATTCGGCCAGTAAGTGATCAGGGAGTTCAAGTTTAATGAGACGTCGTCTCCTTCGCCACTCATGGATATGGTTCGATATATGAGTGCCTTTAGTCTATTTTAAGGATGTAAAAATCTTAGTCCCAGTGTCATAACGGATCGGTAAATGGTAATGTGTAAGAAAATCCATGGGTAGGGTGTTGAAATCAGAGAAGAAACCTCGTGGAAATTCAATATACCACTTCACATCAGAACCAATCAAGGTTCGTTGAAAAAGACGTAAACGAATAGAGTCATCCATCAATGAGTTGGATGAACACCATAGGTGAAAAGTCATGACGTGATTGTTCAGGTCCTTTCCTACTTTTCCGTTGAATTTTGGGATGTCCGATGGAAGCTTGGCTGGAATAGCAGGCCATTGAGGAGAGTGACGAATAAGATCATTTAAAATCCGAGACAAATCTGGAAAATCCAAAGTAGCAAGAAAAGGTAACTGTCGATTCACCTGTGGGTACTGGTGACTTTGGGGTGGAAGCCCTGTTGGCAAACCAGTAGGCCCATATGCAGTCTGCCCATAGTGGGAAGACCCCGGCTGATTCGGTGGTGGCTGGAAAGGATAGTAGTTCCAAGGATTATAACCTTGAGTTTGAGTAGGGACCTGAGGTTGAGCATTTTGACCCTGACCTCAAATAGGATTAGGTATACCTGGATATGGTTGGCCTATAGTAGGGACAGGATGTTGCCCCCCAATCATTTGAGGAAGATTTTGTATCATCTGATTCCAATACTGGGCCAAAGCAGGAGGTATATTTTTTCCAAAAGGTGGGGTTGGTCCCCCTATCGTAGGTGGAGTTCCAACTGGAAGTTGGGTGCCAATTGTAGGTTGTGTAGTAATTGTATTGTGTCTGGTAAAAGGAAATAGAATCGTACCACCTTGTCCACCAACGAGAATCTGCAAGTTTGGTTCAACGGTCAGTATAGTGCCACTAGGATTAGGATTGCCAGAAGGAAATTGAGGGAGCGTCGGAATAAAACCAAGAATAGGGTGCCCATGAAAAGAAGGACCACCAGGAGTACCATATGGGGTTTGCGGAGGTGTTGGAACAAAACATTCAACAAATCATTCAACGCATGGTATCCGGGTGGTAGAGTCGAAGTGACATTGGGCATTCGCTGTGTGTTGATAGGAGCAAGACCAGCTGTAGTGAAACTGGTGGAGACACTCGTAGTATTTGCGAGATGAGCCATTTCAGTAGGGAGAGTAAAGTGATAAGTAGTATTCAACGGTACAATCTCTGTCTCAGAAAACACCGGCGGGTTAATTTCAGAGACCACAGGTGACTCAAGACTAAAGAGGCCCTTGCGGACGTCTGCTGACCAAAAAGGATCTTGGCTGTCTATACCAAGAAGAGACTCAATGGGTGATCCAGAAGAGGTAACAACTAATTCTCTGGAAGAATTTAATCGCACAAAGGGTCGTTCACCATGGAAAATTCAAAAATCTTCTCTAGTATTGGTAATTCGAAAAGGTTCTAGAGAGTCAGTTCGTTCTACCTGTGGAGGTGGTATAGAAACATATGGGACTTCACTCTGCCGAGGAGAGCCCTCAGGTGTAGTTGTAGGCAAGGGTTGTGAAACATCCAGATGTTCTGGAGATAAACCCTACATTCTACGAGAACGATGTGGGGGAGATATTGTAAACAAGTGACAAGCTCCATGAAGAAACTCCTATGGTCAACTTCGAGCAACAAATAACACGCGCTAGTAAACAAAATCTAGAAAACAATCACCAGGCAAACAAGACCTTCTAATTTCGAAGCCACTAGTTGGTGATGAAATCCAACGTCGCAACAACGAGACAAGAAGGGGCGGGGCTAGGGTGGAAAAGTTATGCTGACGACCTGCTTAACGGACTTACACCCTGGTGCAAGCTCCCACACATAATCATGGGTATACCCTCCAAGGAGCCCGAGTGAGTTTGGTCAACGTCAATTCTAGGTACCATGAAGACTTTCCCCTTCACAGTCACCTTGGGTAAGAACCTAGAGAGATAGGCCAGTAAGGTCACCACAAACAATAGTAAATCCTGGGGGAACAATCGACAGTCCGATCCACACACAAGGGCAGGGTATCTAGCCCGAAATCAACTCAAAAGGCTTCCACTCATCATTGTGGGTATACCTCTGAGTGACCCCTGTAATACGTGCAATCTCTACACTGATGTCAGCAAAGTAGGGTGAGTAACTCTGCCAACATCAATGCGACCTAGTGCTTGACCCTTGTGTGAGAAGGTCTTCCCAGGACAATATGTTGCAAATGGAATTTAACACTCCCTAACTCAAGATGCTATTGTGTGTTTTGAGTTTTTGGAGAGTGTATCTCTCCTCCTACTCCAAAGCACTAGCCTAGCTAAATGTTGGTGTAAAAGAGCCCTAGAAAAGAGTTACTAGATAAATTTTATGATTACGTCGTGTTTTTAAGAGCTGTTGTTTACTCAAAGGTAACGGAAGTGAAACTTATGTTGTATGACTTTGACCCAACAATGCAAGGATGATAATGAAAAAGAAAACATTTCATTCAATGAATCCTATGTATGGGAGAGAGAAGAAGTTTTCCAGATCAACCCTGTACTACAATGAAAAATTTCCTTTCAAATGCCAACACAAACAATCACTTATCAAATGACAATGCTCTATGTGTCTTTTTCAAATACTTCAACAATCTCTAAAATTTGATTTTTCAATGTTTTCGAAAAGACAAAAACAATTTTTTGAAAGAAAAGCTTGTTGTTCACTTTCCAAAAAGAACTATCACTATACCAATGAGAGAGTAGAAAATCAAATCATAAAGAATCAAGAAATAACAACCCAATCAACTCTTTCAATGAAAGCAAAAATAAAAAGCAAACCAATTAGTCTTCTCAGTGAAAATGAAAATGTTCTTTCAAACCAATAAGCAAATGAGAAAAACCAAGTACTCAACTTTCAACCAATTACTGGTTCTCAACCAATCAAACACACTCAGAATCTGAAGTCAGAGAGAATGGTTTTTCCAAGAAGAGTCAAGAAACGAAAGTCAAGACACAAAGGACAAGAAAAACCTTGAAATCCTAAAACTGTTCATGCATGCAAACTAAAGAAAGAAATATATCAATCTATGGTCCAAGAAACTCATAAGAGGTAATTCAACTGATCCGGGAAGTTAGAAAGACCAAAACTCAATTTCAAAATTTTGAAAAATCGTGTTCGCAGGCAAGCAATATTACACAGTGCGAGAATATATGATTCTCGTAGGTGACCTTTTAGCAAGGTGCGAGAACCTCGCACTGAAACCTATGTGCAGGGTGTGAACCCTCCCAATTCTTGCAGGCTGCAATGAAGTGCAGTGCGAGAATTCCTTAACATATCCAAAAATTTGAAAAATGAAGTAAAATTCAAAAAGGCTTCTGGACTCAGAAGGTCTATCAGGATATCCTGAAGACTCAGAGACTGATAGGACAGGAGAAAAATGAAACCAGAGCAAATGGCCACAGAAAAACACAAAAGGCCACAAAGAAAAAGGGATTGTTCCCTAGCGGAGCCGCCAATTTTGTTATTGGATAAATCTGTAAGTGCGGACACAAACTGATCTCCCTAGATCCACCTGGATCTAGAACAAAGCAAGACAAAATGATACTCTTTCCCTAGATTTTAACTATTGAATATACTAGAAGATACGATCAAAGAACATACCTTATGATCGCTTCCTTTTGTCTTTGTTTCTCCTGCTTCACTCCATTTCTCTCGTACATTCAAGATCAAACCAATACAAACCAACCAAAGTGAAGAAAGCACAATCTATTCAACAATCAATCTATGTATATGATCAAGGAGTTATACAATAAAGTGGAACTAACTTTATGGGAAAGGGACACATTACTGTATTATATTGATGGAAAGTAAAGTTTACAACCTGAGCCTTGATGTTGCAAACTTCCTTTCAATGGCCCTTAGCTCTGACACACACACTTGCTCACTTGCATGAAGAAGGTCAACCACCTTTGATAAACTTGTTGGAGTTCTATAGCTACTGTAGCTTCAGTCCTTCACATAGTCTTTCACTAATTCTCCAATAAATCTCTTGCTTGTTTGATTCTAACCTTTTCCATGAGAATCCCATCAATATATAGGAGAGAATGAATTAGTTACTTGGATAAGAATGATCCCAAAATATCAGGAAATCCAGTACTTAGATAACCATTCGAATGCCATCTCATCCTTCTAGAAGATTCCCTTCTATAAGCTTCAAGAATTCATCTTTTTCTCTTCTTTAGAAAGAGTTCGCACCCTAGTAGTTAGACACAGTGCGAACTTCTTGCATCCTGGCTTAAAGCAGCCTACGAGAATCATGCATTCTCACAGGAAAATGTATTAGCAGCCTGCGAACCTTCCTCAAAACTGTGATTTTTGGAAAGAGATGAAGGTAACTTTTCTCAGGAGAAAGTTCTAATGAAGAGCCTGAGTACACCATCATCAATACATCATCATGACGACCAAAATCATCGGTAACATTCATGGGTGAGTGTTGGGGGCTTGTTGGCCCTTGGTTATGGAAGCAAGAAAAGATCAAGGAAGAAAAGGAAAAATGCGAACTGCGCGGGAGACACAGTGACTGTTACTGGGTCGAAGTAAGCAAAAGAGAAGAAAAGACAGAGAGAAGTAAGGAAAAGCAAGTCGTTGGATGAGGAGATCAAGGATGACATATCAACAATGAAGAAGGATCGTGGAAAACTTAGCAAGAAGAAAAATACACCATTGGGTGCTTTGGAGCATCGCGTGAGAAGGAAGGAAAGACAGGATGGCGAAGCCCTAAAAACACGGGTCAAGTTGACCTAGGGTTTAGACACCTAGGGTTTTGGTATATAGGGTTTTGGACACTTAGGTTTCGGCCTAAGGTTGTCGGTGAGTTATTGCAATGTATAAATAAAGGTCAAGAGGACTTGGGTCAGGTTGTTGTTATTGTTGTTGTTTGATCTAGTATAATATTGATATGGGTGATTATTGTTGTGAGAGAGAGAAGTACTAAGTGTGAGAGCCTTTTGGTATTGTAATATATTTAGCTAGGTATGAAGGTCAACTCCTGTAGCTGGGTGCGCAGGAAGGGGAGAGACAAAGAGGAGAAGAAAGAAGATCTGCTATCTAAGAGCGTAGACAAGAACTGTATGCTTCATCTTAATACATTATAAATCACAGTTCTGTGGACGTATCCCTAGAGAGAGGGTGAGCCACATATATCTTGTGTCATGTGTGATTGATGCTCTATTCTTTTTCATTGGATATATTGTTATTGTATTATTGTTCTAGATCTAATAGATAGCTGCGCAGAGTAGATCAAAGAAGATAATTGATATAAGAGTGTTGTGTTGTTGTTGTACTAAATCCACTTGATAGTCCATTTGGTTGTAGACATCCCTGTCCTGTAACCCCCTTATAGCTGCTGTTAACTCCCAAAATAGCACCGTCATTTTGGGAGATAAAATGAGTCAAAAAATTCATTTTAGTGAGTCTTGGTCTTCAAAATTTAAAATCTCAGCTTTCGATGGTTAAACTGGTCTGTAAAACAACTAGTTAACCGCCGAAAGCCGATTATTTCGGTGGATAAGAGGCACATGTCTTGAAGTTCTTAACCAACGAAAAGCTTCTCTTGTTCAAAATTTAAATCTCGTGCTCTCGTCTGCTCCAATGTCAGCTACATGCCGTATTTATCTTCTGCAAACGATGTCTTCAGCAAGGTTTCAACTTCTCAGCAAGGTGGATCAAATGGTTCTATTTGT
>ML778864.1:126975-139352 GCA_009831015.1 Picea engelmannii | reverse complement strand
ATGTTAAATGTCTGAATGCTGTACTCTGGTTTAGTCATCCCATTGATCCATTTTGATAAAAAACACCAAAAACATTGAGTTCTTAAGTTACCAAGCACCTCTGGTCTGCAACCACGGAGGGTTTCTTGGAGAGTTAACAGCTACTTTGGGTGAGATTGCATCTGCCTCGCAGGTGTTGTCGAAAGGGCCAGTAAATAGGGCTTGTTGGTGTGCTCTTGGAGCTGAAACTTGGGTCTGCCCCTGTGCCAACAATGCCTCCACCAACTCACTTAATTTTCTCTTAGTTCTTGTAGTCGATTGCACTAACCATGATTTCTTGTGCTTTTATTTTTGAAGAATATAAGAGTCAACAACTTTAGGTGTAACATAGTTGTTACTAGACCTTGGATCAATCAAAATAGAAATAGATTTCTTAACAATATTACCTTCAACTTCCACCACTGATGTTTTCTAGTTTTCTTGTCGATCCTCCAAAGAAACATAAATTTTAGGAATGGTCCATGCTACATCATTGACTATTGTGGCTTCTTGTATGTTGTGGATAGTCCTATTGTTTTCTTGTATATGGGGAAAATATCTGAGTATATGTTCTTCTCCACATCCCCAATATTTCAGAGGCCCTTTCCAAGGATCCCTTAGCTTCCCTCCCACTAATTTTGTTGGCTTGTTTCCAATCTGTGATGGAAAATTATGCTAGAAGCTACTTCGTTCTGGGTAACTTGGCTTAAAATAATTTGGCTGATTTTTGTACTGCCGAGGCTTGAATCATTTCTTTATATGTTCATATTTCTGCTTTCTCTTTTCCTTCCATGCCTCATTGAATTGCAATTTATGTTTGTTTAGTTCATAGTAGTACTTATCCTTCTTGATTGTCTCATCAAGAGTTTTAGGCTCATTAAATTCATTCCCGTCTTTGTAATATTTAGGTAGTCCACTTAGGAACTACTTAATTTTTACCTTCTCATATCCAAAAAAATTCTTGCATAATCATTCATACTCAATTCCCAATTTCATTTTGTGAAATTCTTTGATCTTATTGTCACAATATCTCTTTGAAAGGTATTTTTGTTGAAAGTACTTCTTGAATTACTTCCAAGTTATTTTCCTCTCACTAATCTTCTTCACATATTTGAGGTGTTCCCAACAAATAGATGCTCTACCATTCATATTAAAAATGGCCACTCCAGCCTTCATATTCCTAGAATATCCATGTACCTGAAAGTATTTCCTTATTCCAAGAAGCCATGCTTCAACTTCTTCACTTGATTTCATCTCGCCATCAAAGGTAGGTGGTTTTACCTTTATGAATTCCCCCTATAAATAGTCTTTGGAATTTCTCTTCTTCTTATGTCTATAAGAAGAATTCATTGAACCATTGTTGATTGACTCATTAGAGGTAGTTATATCCTTATCTCATGATTTTGACAGTGTATATTTCCCATCACTGGATGCATGAGTTTTAATATTGGAGACCTCTTCCTTAAAGCACTTTTACCAATATTACTTGAAATCTATCCTTGATGTGTTTGCTTATAAATTTTAATTAACTTTGTAATAAGGGAACATTTAAATCAGTATGTTATTCTTGAGATTTTATTATCTTCTCATTATCTTCCCTGTAACTCCGAAGTTCTACCTTGAGGCTCCTCATGGTTTCTGCCATGTCTGGAGGAGTCTCTATATATCTTCTTTCATTAGGCTCAATGTTTTTAAAGGTGTGGTGAATATTCCATGGTAATACTTACTCAACTCTCCAAGACTGATTTCTTGCAATTGTTTTAGACCCTACTCTCTCTCTCTCTCTCTCTCTCTCTCTCTCTCTCTCTCTGCTAAAGCAAAGACATAAACTAAATTTTAGTTTTTAACCTAACATCAAAAGTTAATGTCATCCATTCGTCCTTGAGCCCATATATCCCCTACCCCCTAATGTTGTAACTTGGCTCTGATACCAATTTGTCATGTACCCACTTACTAAAACATACACATTCCATAGCAGAGTTGGTGACATAGAGTCCATGCTTTGTTCTTCACAAAATTTGGAAAACAAAGTACAATAATAATGTTCCAAAAATGAAAAAAAGAGGATGTTGTATACTTCATCAATTTCAATGTCAATGACAGAGGAACACAAGGAACACAAAAAAGATGATGACATTTTCATCAGCTCACATTCTACATAACATCTTGTTTTCAACATAAAAAATATTTTAATATTTTGCATAAAGTTTTCCAAATAACAATTCCATTTGTATTAACCAACACAAGCCAAGTGATCCGGATTATTTTCGGCACGAAATGAGAGAGAAGATATGATAAATAAATGCAAAAAGATATCACGGATATTCAATAATATAACAAAAATGTATCAGAGATGCAACCATAAACACAAAGATACACTAATACACAATTTCTATTAATGAAAGAAATGTACAGAGATTGTAAAAATACAGAGTGAAAGACTCGTTAGAATGGTGGCAACTTATCTCTGAGAAGAGATGTGACAGCTACTTGAATTCACAAGAAGATGATTACAATGAGGCTCTAAAGGCCTTTTTACAATAAACAAGAATGCCAAAAACCCTAGACATCCAAAAACCTAACCCTAGGAGATGAAGCACCAAAAGTCATGTGGACCTCGTTTGGGTAAGTTAGTACATCAACTTCCCGGGGTTGTAACTTTTGCATACGATCTCCGTTTTAGGCGCATGATAGCCCGTTGGAAAGGTATCATCGAGGAGATTCATTTTGGGGGAAATATCAAAAAAAAATCTATATTTCTCCCCATTTTCCCAAAAAATGTTGTTTAGGGCCTCAAAATGGCCCCAGAAGTTAAAAAATGCTAAAAATAGTAAATTACCAAAATTGCCAGAAAAATATTTTGAGCCAGTTGAAAAAGGTGGGTGGCCAATGATATCCACTTGGATCAATCCTCCCTACTTAGGAAGAAATGGTATACATTGTGTTGAGTTCCCGAGGCAGAGGGAAAAGCATTTGTTGAATATGCGTCTTGGTGAGCAACTTGCCTTGTTGGGGAAGTTGTGTTGCTTTGTTTGTTGAAGGTTGTCATGAACATGTTGTTGGAATGGTTGGACCTTTTCAACTAGTCTAGCCACATGAGGTGCCTGTGTGTAGAAGGAATATTTACACTTTTGTAATCTTGTCAACATGCTTCTATTGGATAGAAGGTGCGTGGGTTGAGGCTGTAGTGGTTGCAGTATCCTTCTGTTCATCCTTTGAAAAAATTGTGAAGAATATTAATTTTGTAGTATGAGATACTACCTTGAAACACTGTTTAGGTGGGACTTTAGTTGGAAATGCCTCTGTTCTTCTATAGAGATGACCCCCCAAAGTAACAATGACACTATGGGGTCGAGACTCATAAACAACATGGTGTCTCCACATATATGGTTTGCCCAAGAGAACATCACAGACATCCAATGGGGAAACATCACATAATACCTCATCCTTGAAGGGATGGATGTCGTATGACAATCGACACTGTTGACTGACATGAAGATCTCTTCCTTAGCGAAGCCACCTGATGTTGTATGGCTGTGGATGTGGTGTTGTCGACAATCCCAATTGTTTGATGACCTTTGCTGAGATGAGGTTATTATGGCTTCTATTATCAACAATAAAATGCAGTGAGGTCCCCTTCACCCACATATGTGAATGAAAAGGGCACTCCCCCTCTTCAGGATCTCTTGGTTCTTCTAGTTGAATTGTTGCAATCACGACAATAGCAGTGGGGTCTACATTGATGATCTAGCTTTTACCAATATTTTCATAATCAGATTCTAAATCAGGGTTCGTCTCCTTATATTTGGTCTCGACCACCAATGATTGTTTTGAGAAACATTCATCTGTGTTGTGATAGGGGCTTTTGTGGAAATCACACCATTTTCTAGTGTCCTTCTTTGTCTTCCTGTGACCCTTATTTTCTTGTGGCTTGGACTGGTTTTCGGGAGACTGTTTGTTAGGGCCGTCTTTCTCATACTTTGGTTGTTGCAGATTTGTATATCCAAACTCTCATTTGTTCCGTTGCCTAAATTTCTGCTCAATTTTAACAACATATCGATATGCATCACCGAGTGATGAGATATCCAGAAAATCCATTTCAGTTTGGATGTATCTGTGTAGAGCCCCATGGTATTTCAGAACCAAATATCCTTCAAAGTATTTGATACCTAGCTTGGTGCACAAGGTATGGAAGGTATTGGTGAACTCTAGAAACGCTTGGCCCCTCTCTTGCCGCAGTTCGGTCCATCTCATGTACTGGTCCTCATAGTTGCCAACAAGGTAATACTATTCCTTTACCGCATCCACAAAAAAATCCCAAGTGGGCTCGTCCCCATATATTCTAGAATCCTCTGTGGAACTTTTCTCCCAGTAAGTTTCCCACCAATGTTTGACATGGGGGAGATATTTAAGGAGTGCGAAGGTGATATTTTCCCTGTCAAAAAAATTATGAACAAAGAAACAACCTTCTAACATATTTAACCATTTGTCTAGGGCATCCGCATCTATCTGACCTTCAAATACGAGAATATCAAAATTAACCTGTATATTGAAAGGAGAGGTGCCTCCAAAGTGGTTGCTTGATGAAGATGCACCTGATGCTATTGGAAGGCATTGAAGGACGTGGGAAAATTATCCATCATTTTGTCCCTCTGTCGCGTGAGAACTTGCTCAAGCAATAGATTGACAGAATCGTCTGCTCTGTTATTTTTCTTTTCTTCCGCCATTGAGGGTTTCTTGGGTGTGCAAGAGAGATTGTCCTCAAGAGAGACAAGATCAAGACCTAACTTTCTATACTCAGACCTCGCCGGGGACATGCACTGAAAAACAATCAAGAGTAGCCTGCTCTGATACCACTGATCCAGATTATTTTCGGCACGTAATGAGAGCGGAGATATTTTAAATAAATGCAAAGAGATATCGTGAATATTCGATAATATAACATAAATGCATCAGAGATGAAACCATAAACACATTGATACAATAATACACGATTTCTATTAATGAAAGAAATGTATAGACACTGTAAAAATACAGAGTGAAAGACTCACTAGAATGGTGGCAGCTTATCTCTGAGAAGAGATGTGATGGCTACTCGCATTCGCAAGAAGATGATTACAATGAGGCTTTGAAGGCCTTTTTACAATAAATAGGAATTCAAAAAACCCTAGACATCCAAAAACCTAACCCTAGGATATGAAGCGCCAAAAGTCATGTGGGCCCCGTTTGGGTAAGTTAGTACATCAACTTCCCAAGGTCATAACTTTTGCATATGATCTCCGTTTTAGGCGCATGATAGCCTGTTGGAAAGGTATTGTCAAGGAGATTCATTTTGGGGGAAATATAGAAGGAACTTCCATATTTCTCCCCATTTTCGCAAAAACATCGTTTAGGGCCTCAAAATGGCCCCGAAAGTTAAAAATTGCTAAAAATAGTAAATTACCAAAATTGCCAGAAAAATGTTTTGTGACAGTTAAAAAAGGTGGGTAATGTATGGAAAGGATAGGTCCTATGACACTTTATAATGTAATTTACTTGAATTCAATTACACCAACGTCATTTCCAGTTCTTCAACGAGCTACTTTCCATACAAAAAATGTTTCCTGTGAAGAAAATAGTATAGAATTGCCTCAAAAACATTTTTGAGTTGATTCAAGTACAACAACGCCATTTATGTAATGTTGTATGGAAAGGATAGGTCCTATGACACTTTATAAAATATAAATTTCAATAAATAATAAAATGATGAAAACACAAGTGCTTAAACAATGAAACTCTAATAGAATCTTTTGTGCATCCACTTGCTATAAATTTATAAGAACCCTCTATGATAACCACACATAGTTATACAGTGATGTCATTTCCTCAAAATTTGAAAATGATTTCTGAAACCTATTCTCATTTCCACATTCTATATGACACAGGTTCTAACCAAACGTTGGCAAACAAAAACTTGGGAGAAAATTAGGGGGACTCAACAACAACCTCAAGATAGTGGGCTAATTATGCCACCATTGAGATATTGAACAAGAAATGGTATGAACCTTATTATCTAGGGGAGATAGAGAAGTGAAAGCCAAAGAGTCCATGGATAAGTAATTGTGTTGTGCACACACTAAATATATCACCATCGAGGGGAAAACAAATGGAAGGGAACAAGGCAACATGCAAGCATGTATTTATTTAAATCTAACATTTCCAACCCATATGAGGGAAGAATTCAATTTTATAGTTCCTTCTTAACTCCACTAATCTCTCATGGGTTACATAAGAAAATTTTGAATTGATATATAGTTTCCTTAGCACACAAACCAAATAGGAGGAGGGATACACATGGATTAAATAAGGATTTTAATTTCCCTTTGCTCATATTTTAGTCAAATTCAATTTCCTTGATACAATATAATAAGCTAGAGTGCAAGCAAGGGATTGTCCTTATTACCAAAAACAATATGAGTAGGAGCACAAGAAGGAACATAGTATTTTCTTTTTCAATGATAAAGGGGATAATTGGCTTTGAATTACAACACACAAGAACATACTTGAAATCTCAAAACATTTTTCTTTTTACGAACAATTTTTCAATCACAAACTTAACATATTTATAGGAAAACATTTCTTATACCAAACATAATGAGAACTTATTGAGAAAAGAATAACTACATATATGCACTGGAGATGGAAGGCCAAACAACTAACTGGGATATAGCAATTTTCTGCCCAATCGTGGGCAGTCCTCTATGAACACTACCCCCTAGCTAGACTATGATAAAACTATGGAAAATAAGAGCAATGTAGAACTCTCAAGGAAATCTTTTCATCTCAAGAGAAAGAAGATTGCTATCCAAGTGTCTCAGTATTAAGTATTTGAAAACATAACAACTCTTTGGTACCCACTATGCCTACCCCACACAACACAAGGATAATTCTTCATTCTCTACTCAATAATACCTCAGAAGTCCCTCCCTCTAGTGCTATTTAGTGTGGGAATATAAAGGTCCAATCTATTGTCCATTAAATCTAGTATAATTTTTTTTATTTATTCACTCTTCTCAAGGTTCCAATAGATTCCTTTCATGTCTATTCCATTCCATAGTATGGAAGCCTTATTTTTCCAAGTAAAAAATCTATTTTCCTCTCTTTCTTCTTCTAAAACAAATATCTCCCTTTTGTTAGAATATGAGTGGATGTGCTCGTTTTACCATTGACAATATCACTATTTTCACCCAACCATAGGCCGAAGCCACCCTCTAAGCACCTTGACCTTGACAAAGAGAAGAATCCTGGTAGCAATCCAATAGCCAAGCAAGGCTAATGCACCAAGCAAGAAGTAACCAAAGATGATCAAAGATTCCAACCCAAAACTGGTGCAACACCTTCCCCAGGACTTGCGCACAAGACATCCAGACTACAGTGCGCACAAGTGACTTTATGCGATTCTGAGAAGTGTGTCAAATGAGATAATGGAACCCTGTATTTATAGTATTCCTGGCAGACTTGCCTGGGCTGACTTCTCATTCTGGGTACTAATTAATTCATATTAGTTATCTCTCTTCAACCGACATCTCATCTAGGGTTACTTTCATTTCTTTTATTTCTTCCATAACATTCTAATCTTGTCAAAGGTTACAATAGAGGTTCATACCTCTTGAAGCTACCATAATATCAACACTCCCTCCTAGCCAGGGAGGTATAAATGATAATGGTCTTGAGCACAAACAAACCATTCAACTGGTAGCATCATGAGCACCGTCATTATTATCCAATTAGATAATCCCCATGACAACTGGTACAATATAAATTGATAGAAAACAACTGTGTTTATTCATGGTAGTAAACAACTACTCAAACTGTGACACATAGTCACAAACAGTGGAACATATCCACCATAGTAGAATATCTCTACTATTTGGAGACAAACAATCTTCATAACAATCATCTGATATCAACTTGCACAGAAAATATTGTTATGATATAAACTGAATCATCTGGGCCATTCTTTCACTCACATCTATGAGATCTGAAAGAGTATCTACCCTCAAAGTAGAACATCAATGATGAGACATTTGGACTATTCTTCTCAAGAAAGTAAGAATAACTGTCCTGATTTATGAGCCTGGACCATTCCTCACCCTGGGCCATTCCTCCGACACTAACCAAAGTGTAACCTGGAGAGAATGAATCTGCCCTAAGAAATGCCTGTCCCTGATTGTTGAACCTGGACCATTCCCCACCCCGAGCCATTCCTCTGGCACTAAACAAAGTGCATCCTGGAGAGAATGAATCCACCCTAAGGAATGATTGTTCGGACCATTTCCCATTTTATCCACAAGAGGACATGATTGTCCTGTAGCAACATCCAAAAAAGACCATTCATCATGTTAACCACAATGAGAAATCATTGTCCGGCGAGGAGGGCCAGTCTTCTTGAGTAACCCTTAAGAAGAGAGACTGCTCTAGACCACTTCCCATGTTAACCACAATGGGAATTCGTTGTCTATGGTACATCAACAATCTGGACCATTTTCCGAACTGGAAAATGTTTGTTCATTAGAAATCTCAATCCACTTTCCGAACTGGAAAGAATCTACCCAAGCTAGACTATTTTTCAATCTTGAAAATGAATTTCCTCAATTCAATAATATGTCAGTGATCCCTCCCAACCTGGAGTGTCATTTCTTCCCTTTCAACTAAGGTATTTATTTCCATGATCCCCATCTTGTCTCGGAAATATGAAAACTTTATTATAGACAGAGGCTTTGTCAGGATATCTACTGTCTACTCATCTGTGGGGATATACTGGAGCTTTAATTCTCCTTCCTAGACTTTATCTCGAATAAATTAGTATTTGATCTCAATATGTTTCGACCTTTCATGAAACACAGGGTGTTCTGATAGTCTTATACAACTCTGATTTTCACAATGTATTATGGTCGAATCTGGAACCTGATCAAATAAATCCAAGATTAGCTTCCTCAACCATATTGCTTCTGTGCATGCTTCACATGCTGCGATATATTCTGCTTCTGCTGTGCTGATTGCAACAACTTTCTGTTTCCTTCTTCCCCAAGATATCATAGTGGAACCCAAGCTGAAACACATTCTTGAAGTACTCTTTCTGTCTTATGCACTTCCTGCCCAATCTGACTCTGTAAATCCATGAATATGTATATCGCTGGATGCAGTATATATTAAGCCATAGTTTATTGTGCCACAAATATGTCTTAGGACATGCTTTGCAGCTATCCAATTCTCATGTCTAGGTTCCACCTGGAACTGGCTTAGTGTATTCATGACAAAGCAAATGTTTGGTCGAGTATTTACCAAATACATCAATGACCCAATCAATTGTTGATATAGTGATGGATCTACTAGATAAGAATCTAGATCTTTTACTTTTATTATATCCATAGTATTCTTCCATACTTCTAGTCCCAAGTAACAATGCATGAGACCTAGATATTTCATATCAAATTCAGAAGCTAGTTCCTTTTTGCATTGGATGATAAGAGACTCTTCACTTGCTATGAATAGATCATCAACATATACTAGTAGAATTACAGGTGCATTGTCCATGACTTTGTATAAAGGTTTGGATCTGCATGAATTTTGGAGAAACCAAGTCTCATTAGATAGCTATCCATTCCGACAAACCAAGCCCTTGGAGCTTGCTTGATTCCATATAAATATTTCTTTAATCTGCAAACGTGAGTGTCTCTAGAATGTACTTCAAACCCTTGAGGTTGTTCAATATATACTTCTTCTTTGATTGTTCCATTGAGAAAAGTTGTCTTTACATCCATATGATGTAAGTTCCAACACATGGAAGAGGCCAAAGATATGATAGCTCTAATGGAAGTATATCTAGCAAACAGAGCAAAAAAAATTTCATAATATTCTCCCTCCTTCTAGGAGAACCCTCTAGCTATGAACCTTGCTTTATATTTATCCACACTTCCGTTTTCTGCATGTTTGATCTTATATACCCACTTTGAAGTTACCACTGATTTTTCTTTAGGTCTAGGTACAATTTCCCATACATCATTTTTAATAATGGATTGGTGTTCTTCCGTCATAGCTTCTTTCCATTGTTTCTTTGAAATGCTTCTTCAAATGTGGTAGGTTCTTTATCTAGAAGCTTTTTCATATATGCTACATAGCTTGAGAATCTTTTAGGCTTCTTACTTTTTCTGAATGTTCCTTCTAGGACCTTGAGTCTTTCTATGTCTTGTAAGGTAGCTTCAAGCCAAGATGGTTGTTTCTTGGTCTTCGGTACGGTTTCTGAATCAATGGTCTCATATGGTTGCATAGGATGATCAGGTTGTTCCTTCTCATCATTTTGGTTTTTTGTGTTTTCTTCAATAGGTTCTTCATTCTCTTCTTCTTCTATAGTTTCTTGTATGGATTTATTGAAAGCCATATTTTCATTGAATGTCGTGTCTCTGATAACTTCGATCTTATGTTGTTCCGTAATATAGATTCTATAAGACTTGGATGAATCATTATATCCCACGAATATGCCCTTGTTTCCCAAGGGTTCTAGTTTATTCCTTTTGTCCTTGGGAATGTGAGAGTAAATAGGACATTCAAAGATTCTTAGGTTTTCCACATTAGGTTTCTTACCTAAGAAGGCTTCTTCTGGAGTCATGTCCTTCAATATACGGTGAGGACTTTTGTTCTACACATATATTGTTGTCATGGCTGCTTCTCCCCATAAGAACATGGATAGACCTTGATCATTTAGTAGTGCTTTTATGGTTTCTTCGATAGATCTGTTCTTTCTTTCTGATACACCATTTTGTTGAGGATTACGATGAACAATTATCTCCCTCCTAATCCCTACCAATTTGCAGAATGCAACGAATTCCTTTGATGTGTATTCTCCTCCATTATCTGCTCTTAAGGTCTTGATCTTCTTGTTCATGAGGTTCTCTATCTCTGCTTTGAATTCTTGAAACTTATTGAATACTTTGTCTTTTGTCTTTAGTAGATATAACCAAGTCTTTCTTGAATAATCATCTATGAAGATTACGTAGTAAAGAGATCCTCCTAGAGATTTGAATGGCATCAGACTGCACACATATGAGTGTATCATATCTAGGATCTCCTTAGATCTGTTGTTGCTTCTTGGGAATAGTTTCTTAATATTCTTCCCAAGAGCACATCTTTTTCAAATTCCTTCATGTGTAGACTGCAATTCTGGTATTCCTTCAACCATCATTTTGATAAAGAGTAATGCTTGATAATTAATATGACCGTACCTTCTATGCCAAAGTTCATTGGGATTGACTTCGTCATGTATGAGAGCTTCTTCATTTTGTTCTATTAGTCTGTATAGATTTCCTTCATGACTTCCAATAACCCTAGCATTATCTATGCATGAGTCTTTGTTAAGCCCTAATATTGGCTCATTACCCTTTAATTGGGACATATTAGATTAGTAATGCTATTTTATTTATGTCGGATTTAGGCCATTAGTTTTAATTTAGATTAGTAATGTTATTTTAATTATGTCGGCTTTAGGCCATTATTTAAAATTATACCTCCTAGTCTCCTATATATACCAAGGAGACATTTTCATTTTGAATCATCTTGTACTTGAACATTTAAGTGGGGTAAAAGGAGGTTGCCCCCTTGAAGAGGCTTATTATCTGAAATTATCTCAGTTTCAAGGCGTTGAGTACTTTTCCTGAGGTTATTCCATGCTATATTGATGTTTGGTTCTTAACATATGGTATCAGAGCTCAAGGTCTTGGGGTTTCGCTGCTACATCTAAGACACCGTGGAATTTTCGCTATAACTTTTTTTCTACAACGTTTCAGAAAGAACCGCTTGGAGGGTATTTATCATACGGATCAAGATATCTTGGGTTAAAAATTCAACTCCTGAGGACTTATAATTTTTTAGATACAGCCTATACAATATAGGGTTCTGGAATAATCCTAAAATAAGTCATTGTGGAATTTTCTCTATAAAACAATTTCTGTAATGTTTTAGACCCTGAACTCTGGAGGAAATTTACAGAAATTAGTAAGGTATCTGTGGTAAAAATTTTCACTTTTGGGTCATCTTAAATTTGTAGATACACCTTATGTAAGATAGGGTATCTGACTAGTCCTATTAACTAGTCTCAAGAAGGTGTTCTAGGTAAAACAAGCATAAATTCTTTCTGGAGTATCCAAATTGAGTGGGACTGGTTGCATTGGATCATGGACTGTCTGTAGTATTTGGGGTGCGAGTTTCAGAATTTGATATCAATTATTTTGTGCGGGGCATTCTATACAAGTGAGATCTCCTGGAAAGGCCAAAAATCGGCAAGTTGTGAGGAAGTTACCGTAAATTCCACTTGGCACATCCAA
>ML778864.1:75544-123038 GCA_009831015.1 Picea engelmannii | reverse complement strand
CTATATATACCAAGGAGACATTTTCATTTTGAATCATCTTGTACTTGAACATTTAAGTGGGGTAAAAGGAGGTTTCCCCCTCGAAGAGGCTTATTATCTGAAATTATCTCAGTTTCAAGGCATTGAGTACTTTTCTTGAGGTTCTTCCATGCTATATTGATGTTTAATTCTTAACAGTCTTTATGCCAAGATAACACTTTTCCATCTACGAAAGCTATTATGTTTCCTTTGTATTCTAGGCAAGATATGGATACAAGATTATTTTCTAAATGAGGTACATATAAAACATTGCTTAAATGAACATTGTTACCTGATTTCAACTTGACAAGGGCTTGTCCAAATCCTTCGAATGGGTAAGTACTTTTGTCTCCAAGCTCTACCTTATACGATGTATTCTTCTCATTTAGATTTGAGATTTTGGCTTGATCTCTCGTCATGTGCCTAGAAGCTCCACTATCGATTATCCACATGTCATATTCAATCGTTCTAGTGAGTGTTGAGTAGTGTAGAAGACTAATCATTTCACTCATGTCTTCGGTTGACTGGTGCTTGGTCATGCTTAGATCCAAAACTTCAACTCTGACATTTCTATCTTCTGAGAGAGACAAAAGGTGCATTGAACTAGGGTGCATTTGAATATCTTATCCTTGAGCGAGTTGCTCCATCACAAGGTGCTCGATCTGGGATTTAGGGTTTCTTCAACTGCTCCTGCTAGTAACCCTAGTGGTAGTGTCTTGGAAGCTACTTCTGCTAGTAACCCTAGCGGAAGTTCCTCAACGAGCTTAGTATCCTAATCACTGTGCTTCCTTCTAGTGGTTAGACTAAATGAAGGAGGTTTGGGCCCATAATCTATTAGAATATGAGTGGATGTGCTCATTTTACCATTGACAATATCACTATTTTCACCCAACCATAGGAAGAAGCCATCCTCTGAGCACCTTGACCTTGACAGAGAGAAGAATCCTGGTAGAAATCCAATATCCAAGCAAGGCTAATGCACCAAGCAGTAAGTAACCAAAGTTGATCAGAAAGTCCAACCCAAAACTGGTGCAACACCTTCCCTAGGACTTGCACACAAGACTGCCAGACTGCAGTGCGCACAAGTGACTTTCTACAATTCTAAGAAGTGTGTCAAATGAGATACCGGTGCCCTGTATTTATAGTATTCTTGGCAGACTTGCCTGGGCCAACTTCTCATTCTGGGTACTAATTAATTCATATTAATTATCTCTCTTCAACTGACATCTCATCTAGGGTTACCTTCATTTCTTTTCTTTCTTCCAAAACATTCTAATCTTTTCAAAGGTCACAATAGAGTTTCATACCTCTCAAAGCTACCATAATATCAACACCTTTTTCCATTCGAATTTCGCTTCTTTTTAAATGAGTGAAAGATGGTTAGAAAGAGTTCTAAGACAAACTGTTTTTTATTAGGGACAAATTAATAATAATGTAGGAGGAGATGGATCAGATCTAGGAGTTGGTTTCATCCCCACCTCTTCTCTCCAATTTAGACTATAGACTAGACTTGATAGGGTGAAGGTTAATTACAGGACAAGTAGAAATATGACAATGATTCTAGGTATGTAGAATTCCCTTATCTCAATATGACAAGTAGAAATATGACAATTACTCTTACCTCTAAGATAGAAAGTGCTTATCATGGTCACTGACTTCCTTGACACTTGCGACACTTGTGAGAAAAATGCGACACTTGCGACACTTGTAATGACGACACTTGCGACACTATCGAAGTGAGTATTTTTGACGTGTAACAAAGATGTGTTTGCATGGTCCTACTGAGAATTGAAAACTTATGAAACTTGCATTATCGAGCACACAATATCGTTAAAATCCATCGTAAAACTCTTCCACCAAAAGTTCAGGAAGTACCATCCATATCTGGAACCCCTGATGTATCAAGAGTTAAAGAATTTTTTAGATGCTAAGATTATCTTTCAGGTTAGACACTCTACCTAGGTAGCCAATTTAGTTCCTTTCAGAAAAAAGTCTGGAGAGATTTGCCTATGTGTAGATTTTAGAAACCTTAACAGAGCATCAGAAAACGATAACTACCTACTCCCACCCATGGAACAACTCTTCCAGACTGTGTCTGGCTCTTAAATCTTTTCTCTTCTATATGGTTTCTTAGGTTATAACCAGGTCCTAGTTTCAGAAGAAGACCATTTGAAAACTACCATCTGAACCAAGTGGGGAGATTTTGCTTATAAACACATGCCCTTTGGGTTGGTTAATGCAAGGGAAACCTTCCAAAGAGCCATGGATGTATCTTTTCGGGGATTGATTAACAAATGTGTAGTAGTATATTTGGATGATGTGACTGTGTATTCAAAGAACAGAGAAGACGACATCCAACATTTAACCCAGATTTTTGAAAGGTGTAGAAAATATTGAATATCCTTAAACCCTAAGAAAACTATATTTCTTAGGGTTTAAGGTGCAGGAATTCATATAGATCCTGAATGAATAAAGGAAATATCTTAGCTTCCCTTTTTGCATAAAAAAAAGGCTATGCAATCCTTCTTTGGGAAAATTAATTTTGTGAGGAAGTTCACGCTCGATTTCGCTGAAACTGTCAAACCCTTACAAAAACTAATTCACAAGGATGCATATTTTAAATTGGATGACGAACGAAAATATTCCTTCAATAATATGAAGACCACAATATCTCAAGCTCCAATGTTGTGAATTCATGACTTTAGTAAAGATTTCTTCCTCTATACTTTCGCCTCCAACCAGTCCTTAATTGTAGTATTGACCCAGAAGGACGATGACAATAATGAGGCACCAGTGTCATTTATGAGCACTAATCTCCAAGGAGATGAATTGAACTACCCTACTATATAAAAACAAGCTTATGCAATATACAAAGCAATAAAACATTTCAGATCTTACATCCTAAAAAATCACACCAAAGTCATCGTACCTCATCCCGCAGTCTGATCCCTATTCACTCAATAGAATATGGGGGAGAGAAGAGGAAATTGGATGGCAGTTGTCCAAGAATTTGATCTAGGTATAAAACCTGCCAAATTAGTAAAGGGACAAGGATTGTGTAAACTGGTTACAAAAGCCCAATATCTAATAAATGAAGACCCCGGGTGGGAGAATGAATTAGCATTATGGTGAAATGAAGCTTTATACATTTCCCTAGGGAAAGAATTTCATTATGGAAACTTTATTTACCTTTTACATCATGGGACTTGCCTAGAAAATCTAAGCCCTAAGGAAATGAGAGCTCCCAAGCTAAAATCTGTGCAATATCACCTCATAAATTCAGTACTTTTCCACGTAAATTATGATGGAGTACTCTTGAGATGTCTCGAGCGTGAATATGTAGAAAAAGTTCCAAGGGAGATCCATGATGGTCCTGTGGGTGGACACTTTGGAGGAGATACCACAAATCACAAAATATTAAGAGACGATTATTATTGGCCTACTCTATTTAGGGACTCTCATACATATGCCATAAACTGTAAATATTTTCAAATGAGTGCTGGTAGAGAAAAGAGGGAAGTTATCCCACTCCAACCAGTGACCATATCCAGACCATTCGAGAAATGGGAGTTAGACATCATAGGGGATATTACCCTGAATTCTTCAAAACAACATAAATACATACTGACTGCCACATACTATTTTACAAATGGAAAGAGGCCATCCCTATAACTCACATGAATGAAATGGTTGTAATCCAATTCATAGAAAAACAACTGATCACAAGGTTTGGGATTCCCCCCGTTCTCATTTTTGACAATGCTGCCTACTTTTCTTCTACTCTGTTAACAAAGTTCTCTCTAGACAAAGGAATCATAATAAGATACTCTGCAAACTACTACCCAAAAGGAAATGGGGTGGCATAATCAACTAATAAGAACCTAGTGAGGATCTTGAAGAAAACAATCATAGACAATTAGAGGAATTGGAATAGCTTGCTTCATAATGACTTATGGGAATATAGATTAACACCCAAGGAAGCTATAGGAAACTCTCCATAATTTCTGGTATATAGACAAGAAGTCATTCTCCCAAATGGGTTATATATTCCATCACTTCATCTTGCTCAGGGTTCAAGAGGATATCCCTCATCAATTATTCAACAAAGAATTGATACCCTCCTCATGCTTGAAGAGGAAAGGGAGAAAGAAAAATATAATTTCTTCGCTCATCAGCAGATAGTTAAAAGATGGTTTGAAAAGCATAAGGCCAAAGAGAAGAATTTTGAAGTAGGATATTTAGTCGGGATAGAGAAAAATAACCTAAGGGAAAACATTCAAAGTTTCAGAATCTATGGCTCAGAACTTTACAAGTATCCGAGAAAATTGGGGTAGGCACGTATCAGTTGAAAAATATGAGGGGGGGACCCAACTCCCTCCCAGTGAATGGCCAAGCCCTAAAACAATATTTCTGTTAAAAAAAATGTGTCTTTTCATGTTTCTTTAGAATACATTTTGATTAGGATAAATGTGTAGGTTTAGGGTAGAATGACTGGAGATTCCTTTTTATTTTTGTCTTTTCTTTTGCTTGGTATTTTCTTATAATAAAGTTTTGTTTCGTAAGACATTGGGTGACCTTAATTAATATGGTGTAGGAAAATATTCTCTTGAATTACACTTACGTGCAACATAAGAAACATTGGGCAATTACAAATTTCTTCAAGGAAATTTATATCCTGTCTTTGCAAAACAAAAAACCTTGGTAAGTGATGAAGTGTACTCCTAGTGGTCTGTTCAACAGCACAGGTATTCCAACAGAGGACAAACACCTTCAATAACCACTCACATAACTAGATCAAAGATCAACACACTGATGTTTTAACGTGGTAAAACCCCTACGGGGAAACATCCATGGCCCCAACCAACGCAACCACTTGGAGCAGTTTATTAATGCAAAAGAAAAAGATTACAAAGAGACTTTAAAAGAGAGTTTCTCAAAATCGATCATTGGCAAATGACCCTCCATGTTATTTAAATAGATATACTGGACCAATTGGGTTTTTAGCCACAGATCAATGGTCGTTAAGATGCAGAAGATTATGAACCATAAGATCACTCTATGTCGGGAACATATCGTGACCGTTGGATTTCCCAAATACAAATCCATACTAATGCATACTAAAGAAACACAATTTTACCTAACGACACATTAGACCAAGTAGTTCTTAACTAACTCCTAAGTGTATAAATATCCTAACATGCCCCCTTAAGAAAAACTTGGGATAGGATTGAAGGATTTACAATTTTGACATAATGGGAGAAGGAAGGAGGCATTAGAGCCTGTCCCCCCTTAATGACAACTTCCTAAACTCCTAACATAGATCAAAGTTTAGAAAACTTCAGTTCTGTAAGAGACTTTGTGAAAATGTCTGCAACTTGATCTTTTGTAGGGCATAAGAGCACTTCAATAACTTAATCATGAATGAGATTTCTGATGAAGTGCATGTGTATATTGATGTGCTTGCTATGCTGATGTTGAACTGGGTGTTTGGTGAGCTTGATGGAACTCTGATTGTCACACCAAAGGCTGGTTGGATGTTGTTGCTCGAATCCAAACTCTGAAAGGATCTATCAAAGCCACAAGGCTTCCTGACTTGCATTTACCACTGCTCGACACTCTGATTCTACTAAAGAAAGTGCAATATCATGTTGTTTCTTACAGGCCCCAGTGACGGGTCCTGATCCAAGGCTGAAAACATAACCTGCAGTAGACTTTTGATCATCAGGGTCTCTGGCCCAATCTGAATCAATGAAACCAACTAATAAAGGATTCCCCCCTGAACTGTAATGTATCCCAAACTAAATTGTACCACATACATAGCGAAGTATCCTTTTAGCTTCTTTCCAATGGTTTTCATGGGGTGTTTGCATATACCGGGCAACAAGACCAATAAAAAAGGAGAGATCAGGACGGGTATGAGTCAAGTATAAGAGGCTACCGACTATTGATGGTACAGGGTGGCATCAACTTCAGGAGAAGTATAGGTGGCAGTGAGTTTGACTCTAGACTAGAAGGGAGAAGGGGCTGATTTACAATCATCCATGTGAAAGCGACGAAGAAGGTCACAAGCATACTTAGACTGGGAAAAAAAAATTCCTTCATTGGTTTGCAAAACTTAGAGGCCAAGGAAATAGTGCAAAACGCCTAAGTCTGTCATTTCAAATTTCTTCTTAAGGCTGGTTTTCACATGGTTTAAAAGTTTTGAGTCACTACCAGTGAGGATAAGGTCATCAACATAAAGGACAAGGATTATGATATGGCTTCCTACTTTATTGGTATAGACATTAGGATCATAATGGCATCTAGAGAATCCAGTGTCAATAATAAAGCTGTCCATTTTGGCATACCAAGCTCGGGGAGCTTGCTTAAGACCATAAAGAGATTTATTAAGGCAACATACAAGGCTAGAGTCATTTTGGACATAGCCAGGAGGTTGTTCCATGTAGATTTCTTCTTGAAAATATCCATTCAAGAAGGCGGATTTAACATCCATCTGATGAACCTCCCATTTATGTGAGGCAGCAAGGGCAAGAACAAGGCAGATGGAATTCATTTTGGCTACAGAGGTAAAGGTTTCATTATAGTCAATTCCTTCAACTTGGGAAAATCCTTTGGCAACGAGCCTTGTGTCTTTGAACACTTCCATTTGATGCATACTTAGTTTGGTAGACCCATTTACATCTGATAAATTTTCTTCCTTTTGGAAGAGGTACAATATCCCAAGTATCGTTTTCCATTAAAGAACGATACTCTTCATTCATTGTTGTATCCCAATCTGGATGAACTAAAGCTTCTGCAAATGTCTCTGGATCATGAGTCCTTGAAACTTGAGCCAAAAGAGAAGAGGCTCGCTAGAAATGTGAACGTGTTAGATGTTGATCTGAAGGATCACCAACAAGACCACCAACTTCTTCTCGTGTTGAAGGAACCCATCTAGGGAGCGGTGGAACTGGTGCGAGTTTAGGTTCAAAGGAACCATTTGGAGGAAGGTGAGCAGGAAAAGGTAGATTTTCATCCTCACTATCATCATCTTAAGAAGAAACCAAAATAGGAATAGAATAAGGCACAAACGCCGAAGATGGATCGCAGGCCGAAGAAGGCACAACCACCGAATTACACTGACATGCCAAGATATTTTCATCAAATTTAACATCTCTTCTAAGAATAATTTCATTACAATGTGGTTTAAGAAGTCTATAACCTTTGACATCTTCAGAATAACCAACAAATATACACTTCTCAATTTTAGGCTGCAATTCTTTCCTTTTCTCATCAGGAATGTGAGCCCATGCTATACTGCCAAATACATGGAAGTGACTTACATCTGGTTTAATTTTAGTCCAATCTTCTTTCAGTGTTATATTTTTAAGAGCCTTTGTGGGAGTGCGATTGACTATGTAATTTTCACAGTTGATTTCTTCCTCCCAATACTTTAGACTTAATCCCTTAGATTGGATCATAGAATTAAGCATTTCTTTTAATGTGTGGTTCTTTCTCTCAACAACACCATTTTGTTGTGGTGTATATGGAACATTGTGTTGCATTTGGATGACCTGTGTAGAGCAGTAACTTGTAAAATTATTGTTTACATATTCGCCTCCATTATTTTTTCTTAAGTTTCTCATTTGATGTCTAAATTGTTTTTCTACAAGGCCTTGTAGGCCAAAAACTTGTCAAAAACTTCACTCTTAAGTTTTAAGAAGTAAAGACAAGTACATTTGGAAAAATCATCAATGAAAGTTAAGAAATACTTGCACCCAGAAAAGGAAGGAGAAGAAAGTGGACCACACAAATCACTGTGAACGAGTTGCAAAGGGCCCAAGGCGTTCCAAGAGGCACATTTTCAAAAATGTCCAGATGATGTTTGTCGAGAACACAACCAGCACAAACACCATCTCTGCATGAAACAAGAGGAAGACCAGTTACCATCTGTTGATTACATAGTTGCTGCAATGAACGATAGTTTATATGACCAAACTACTCATGCCAAAGTTTGCTCAAGTCATCGCTATGAGCAACAAAAACTGATGAAAAAGATGATGACCCAAAGTTGTCAAACTTGTACAACCTAGTAATATCATCAGCAATTCTAGTTGCAAGAACATGCTTAGGATATTTTAGATACTTGATTACAACTTGGTGAGGTTAAAACTCTACAGTTTTACCTTCACCTGGATAAGTGATTTGATAGACTAATAGAAGGTTACAAGAAAGACTTGGAACACATAATACATCATTGAAATGACCATTATCTACTTGAACTGTTCCAAATACTACAACACTAAGATATCTATCATCACCAACAAATATTTTCTTGGTGTTACATTCATTTAGAGAAGAAAATATATCTTTATTCTTAGCCATATGATAAGATGCTCCAGAATCAATAAGCCACTCATTAGAAGAATAAGTAGAAGTTGTATTGAAGAGAAACCAGAAGCGGAAAGTGCATGTCCATGAGAAGAAGAAGAAGAAGTAGAATCAATACTGATGTTTTTCTTCTTCATTGTTGCTTCTAAATCTTCCATCTTCTTGAAACATTTGGACTCATCATGACCATCTCTATCACAAAAGTTGCCATTTTTGTCAGTCTTCTTATTTTTATATTTTGCTCCTTTGTCACCATTAGGAGCTGAAGTTGTCCGAGCGGGTTTGGGACCCTTATGTTGCTTGTTGTTGTAGCGAGGATGTTGCTTCTTGGGATACTTGGGTTTATCTTTCTGCTGAGAAACTATCTCTTTGTTGGAGGTACCTGTAGTGTTGATCACTCCAAGTTGTACAAGCTTATCTTCCTCTCTAATCAAAGCAGGACAAAAGGACTCAAGAGTGGGTTTTTGATAAGCTTTCCCTAGATCCTCTCTCATGGCATAAAAGGTAGATACAAACACATAATATGCACTACCTAGCTTAGAAAGAATAAGATAGATGCAACGCTCTTCCTCCATTTTTATCTCACATTCTTCACATAAAATTCTGAGTATTTTAAGCTTAGATAGATAGTCTCCAAGGCAAGAAAAATCACTTGGAATCAAGGTTAGTACTTGATTTTCTAACTATTGTGCTCGAATAATATTGAGTTTACCAAACACAGATTCAATCTTTTCTAAAGCTTCTTCGGGGTCATCAATTTCTTTAAGGTGGAACCTTAAATCAGGAGAGATGGACATTCTGATTAGTCCACATGCTTTGTCACTCCTATTAGCCCATTTGGCTTTCTTATCATCATCAGTGGGTGCTTTTTCCTTTCCCAAGGTAATCTGGTATAACCCCTTACTTCTTAATAAATATTCCATATGAGATTTCCATTGGAAGTAGTTGGTGCTGGTAAGCAAGACATTACTTGTAGAATCCATATTAAATATGAATATAATATGGATTTAAAAACTGAAACTGATGACCTGGATGGAAAAGATCGAAAAGTTATGCGGTTTTAATAAAAACGACACTGAAAATAGACTTTGGATGTGAGAGTTATACCCTTTAAAAAAAAGGCATAAACGGTAACCAAATGACCACGTGATAGTGTAAGTTGCTTTATGAAGTGACCCACTTTTATAAAGAGAAGTGGGGATCACTTTTACAATGAAGTTACTTTATAACAAAAAATTTGCATGCAAAATAAATAACTCTAAAATAAAATATTAAAGCTACTTATAGTGATTCACTTTTATACTTGAAGTGAAATACACTTTACAATTTTAGCATAAATTTTTTCAAAAAAAAGTAACAAAAGAGAGACTTGAACTCAATACCTCTTACTTAATAAGGCAAATTTTAACCAAATGGTATAGAAAAACATATTGTAATGTTTAGAAGGAGGATTGGGGTTGTTGTTTTTGTTGTTGTTGTTGAGTGTGCTAAAAAAAAAACTCTTTTCACACAAGGATTTTTTTTTTCTTCTCGATGACAAGGAGGGTTAGATCTCGGTTAGCTTACCTGGAAGATGCACCTTTTCCTATATGTTTCTGGTTTTCCGAGATCACACAAGGCATGGGGAAAAGAGAATACACAGATCTAAAAGAGTAGCAACATGGAAATAAATAATACAAAACCGAAATAAAACCAAAATACTATGCAAAAATTTTAAAAATGTGTATTCAAGATTTATACCTCTGGATCTAACTCTAATGGTCGTATCTTGGGAAAACATAAACCTTTTCGAGTGAAACAAAAAGTGTTACTGAATGAAACGATTGCTCCGAACGCAATGGAACAATCCTCTCACCATAGAAATGTACGTAAATGACATAAAATGGAGATGAGGCAACTTGGTTTCACGATCTCGCTCTACAACAGGAGCCGGTCTTCGAACAACCTTTGATACCATGTTCGACAACACAGATATTCCAACAAAGGACGAACACCTTTAGTAAGCACTCACATAACCAGATCAAATATCAACACACCGATTTTTTCACACGGTAAAACCACTACAGGGAAACATCCATGACCCCAACCAACACGACCACTTGGAGCAGTTTATTAATGCAAAAGAAAAAGATTACAGAGAGATTTTACAAGAGAGTTTCTCACAATCAATCATCGACAATGACCCTCCATGCTCTTTAAATATATATCATGGACCAATCGTGTTCTAATCCATATATCAATGGCCATTAAGATCAAGGAGAGTATGAACCATCAATTCACTCTATGTTGGGAACATATCGTGACCGTCAAATTTCCTAACTACAAATTCATACTAATGCATACTAAAGAAACAAACTAAGAAACACACTTTTATCTAATGACACATTAGACCAAGTAGTTCTTAACTAAATCTTAAGTGTCTAAATATCCTAACATGGTCTAGTAAAACCCATAGGAAAGATGAAAAGTTGGAAAGGATCATATGTACCTCTAGAAAGAGCTGGGAAGAATTTCACATTAACTATTTCATCTTGCAGATAATCAACGTCCTCCTCTCCAACTTACTTGGGGAATTTATTCCAGAAATAAATCAATTATATTAAATGAGTGCAAAGTAGGAGAGGCTATGCCGATAACTTCGTCGGGGCTATGGATGCTCACTAGCAGTGGAGCAAGGTTTGCTACGTCGGGGTGACTCCATCGGGGTTATGGATGCTTGCTGGCAACGAAGAAACACCTTAGCGAGGGAATAATGATGACTAAAACGGCCTCAAGCTAGTGAATTCCTTACCCAGATATTTTTAGGAAGGGGCGTGGGTCATGATCAAGAGGAACGGAGGTGGGATAAGGGATAAAATCCATAGGCGGACCCAGATTGACGAACCCGGGAAATTGTACACGCATGGATAGGAAATACTCTGATAAAAGATAAGCCAGTTAGTTTCTCAACTAGCTTCTACACAAGCTAAGTCTGAAGGAAGGAACAAACATCCTGCTTTCTCCCAGAGAATCTCCATTTGTTGAGTGCTCAAAACACCCTAAAATCTTTTATGAATTTTTTTTCTCTTTTGGGAACCACTTGTTTTATTTTATTTTTATTTATATGATTGAGTCCGTTGTGGAGGGATCGCTAATTTCGTTTCATGTCTCATCAGCGATCAGTTGGATTTACTTGAACATGTCAAAGTGAAACCTTTGTGTCTAAAAAGAACTTGGCATTTTAACTAAGAATCTGTAGCTAAAATTGTGACCCATGCACTTATGTTCGACATCAGAAAAATACAAGCAAGTAAAATGAACACATAGTAACAATAATTGTCGATCACCGATGTATCATTGACATCGGTAAAAAATAGAGTATATTTACGCTAGTTGTTCGCAAAGAAGATTCAGGAAATGGCTGATTTCTCATCGACGACAGCGAAATATGAGAGGGATAAACATTGACATGGGCCATGATGAACCTTCGATAGCCAATTACTGATGCATTTGTTTGGGGTCAGCGAATTCTCAAATATTTTAATCAAGGAAAATTTTCTCATTGGCACATCGCCGAGAACCAATTCCCGATGCATTTTCGGCATCGACAAGTTTTGAGGGGGATAATAGGGGAACACTTGCTTAAAATTATCTTCGATCGTCAATCCTTGATACTTTTTCAGCATTGATAGGGTAGGACCTATTTTTAAAAAAAATTATCTAATGAAATCCCCAATTATGAATAACACTCTTAAGCGAAGACGCCAATCTCAAACGCCACATGTCTTTGCCACGTAGGCATTTCGTACGACAGTTTCATTCCGAGTCATCTTAGGTTTCCCTGTGTTCTAGTCACACTTCCATATCAACATTTCCACATCAGCGCCTATGACAAGATGGATCGGCATCGAAGTTTTTTCCAAGAGATATCAACGAACATTGTCTAAACAAAAGTGCCGATTCCCGATCCAAATGTTAAATTAGCGGAATGATGGGACATTTTCAACACAAAATAAGATCAGATTCTGCCATTTAATAGGCCAATTAATGTTTCACTCCACATATGTTGCTACCTTGTGCTCCAATCAAACAACGAGAATTTGAAATCGTCGATGAACCACATTGTATCCCACGCCTACACCACCAACCTATGACTGCATTTAATCTTGAGCATGATACGGATTTGGCGACAGATTTTGTAAAGCCACACTTACACCCCGAATTGAAGAACTGATGCGAAAAGGTAAGTATTCCCTCCGTTTAAAATCACTAGGAAAACTTTGAACACCTACGTTCTACACACAAGTTTATCCTTTCCAACGCAGTTGAAGAAGCAAAGAGAGAATCTCAAGAGTTCGCTTGATTCTCATAATTTCAAAACTAGGTTAAGCTAGTGTGAAGAAGAGCTATGTATTAATTTTATCATTTTGGTGGTTGCATTTTTATGTATTATCGTTCTATCTGTAACACAGTATCTAACGTTTTTCTCTCTGCAGGAAATAAATCCTCCAAGGAAGCCAATGACCTAACGCTCTCCAAGGGCACCAAAATTGAAGGAAGAAGAGATTGGTGAAGGATCTTCTCCCGACGCTATGAGGCAGTTGGAATTTTCTCCTAGAGCGGAACTGGTCATCAAAACATTGAACAAGAAGGCATTTTATTAGTGCACTTCTTTTGGCGATACATAATCAACCATTGGATCAAAGATAATTCTCCCACAATGGGGAGATTTGTTCAACAAAATTAACTAGGAAGATTTCCCAGAGTTTATCCCTCACAATGGCCTGGATGCAAGGGTGCTCGACGACCAGGTTTTTCTGAATATCCGACAGGTGTGCTTGCATATGGTATCCTACCGAACTCCATTATTTCCCTTCATTGAGACTCTGGGTTGGATAATTGATCATACAGACCCATAGAAGTGCCTAATCAATGATGAGAATGGCAGATGTGTCGAATTTTTTCTCCCGATAGAGGTCCAAAAATATTACAAGATCAGGGACTCGGAGGAGCGGTTGAACAAAAATTTCGTGGTGAATTTCTATGAATTACATGACACTAGCTGATTAATGTCCTCCTAGTGGAAGGAAGACAAGAAATTTACAAACTGGAGCAACGACTGGTACGAGACAAAAAATATAAGGGAGCCATATATCTACTTAATGGCTCTAATTTGCCGATTATATGGGGAAAGATATTGCGCTAAGTTCTCAGAGGCATGGATGCCCCTGGCATACACTATGGATATTTCCAGGAGTAGCTTCAATTGGGGAGCAATCATCTCCAAGCAATTGAGCACTAGTATATTGCAGGCTTAGAAACCAAAAGAGGGAGAAGCGTCTACCTTTCACATGGCTTCATATTTGTTAGACGTGATCTATGCAAGGAATGTCTTCGCCGGCATGAGTCTGAGCTAGCACGTCGCAACGCTACCTATACATGTCTACTTCAACATACTGTGGGAAAATAGGTACAAGAAATCTTATGCTCTCATTTGTGATGAATTCATAGCTCGAGTTTATTTCATTATTTTCAAAAAAGAATTCCCAAGACTATCTATAGCAGCCACGAAAATGATTTCAAAAGTATGCCATTGGTACCTAGATGAAAACACGACTTACCTAGATGAAATCATGACTTATATCAGGGTGTTAGGGACCACCGGAACACCAAATTTACTCACTGCTCACGTTCCAGACTGACTCGTCGTAGGATAAATCTATTACCAGACCATCCTGCAGGGCTATAATTCCACTTTGTTTAAGGACAATAAACGAGCATTCATACCCTATCGTTTCCATGTAGGGTTTTTCATAGTGAAGTACATTGCGCAAGATAAACAAGAGGGTTTGAGCCAGCTAGAATACAGGTTCCCAACATAAAGATTCCACAAGCATGACCCTAAAGCCCTAGTTCTCTAGCACGCATCACAAGTCTCTTCCTTCTGACCATACACACATGATAAGTTTGATGAATATATTTTTATAGAATGTGCTTAGGACTGGGAGGAGGTACTATAGAGAAAATCTAACCCAAACATGACTAGGTTCAAATCTATGATTATGGATGAGCAAGTCAAAATGATATAATAGATGGCTCAAGAAGCTCTCAGGGTTAGAGAAGAAACCAAAGCAACAGAAGCTACATATGCACAAATGAGTGGGATGTTGTTACTAGAAGAATCCCAAAGAGTCATCCAACAACTAGAAAATGATCCTCAACTATTAGAAACTATGAGGATCACCCCATCCAACCCAATCACAATCAGAGAGGAGCTAAATGGCTCAAATTCAACCCAACTGGAGGAAACCGCCGGTCTAGAAAATCCCAGAGTTCCATTACCATAGGCCAGATCATCGGGGACCATTCCAACCCAGTATCAGATTCCAAAAACACCATGTGAAATGGGTGTGCCTAATACCCTTTTTGATCTAATAACTATCTATGATGATGAAGAGAGTTCAGAGGTCTCTCTTATAACTCCGATACAAATTATAAAGGAGAAAGAACTAGGGGGAACATCTACTACAAGTCCTGATGCATCAATTCCAAACCCTCTGTAGGGTGACCATGAGGCTGAAAGTATCTTAGACACTGAACTTCTCGACCTATCAGGGACCCTGAAAGACAACTCCAGGAATGATCTAGGTTCAGGTTGAAAAAAAGAGGAAACCTCAATAGACAATCACCAAGTAAGTATTGAGTCTATCACTGTCTCTTCATTTTTGACCAATATCTCACCAGTCGATGAACACCAAACGAAGGTCGATCCATTGGAACATATGGACATTTCCACCAGAAAAGAAGTACAAGAATAGGTCCTAGAGAAAATACATACGATAGGAATCTTGGGCAACACTCTGACTTGGGGAGAACAACAAATCCCTGAGCCTGTTGATGAGGTCATCGATATACAAGCGATCGCTTATGACTGGAAGAGGAAATCCATCATAAGGAGGACCACCAAGAAAAGAAGACTCATGCTGGATAACTTGATTCTCATCACCATGGAAGAGAAGTTGCTCAACACAGAAAACGTGAAGACATATGAGCTCATCGGTGCAAGGATGACTATCACTGATGACATGTTGGATCGAGCAAAGTGATATGAAAAGGAATTGGTCGTGGCATAGAAGGAGCTAGACCATCTGTGCCATCTGGAAAAATATTACCAAGACTCAACGCAGGTCACATTTTTTCTGAAGAGCAAGTTTAGAGATGCATATGAAAAGTTCATGAGGGAAAGACATATCTTCATTGCATGTGTAGCCGATTATCAAGAAGATACCATTATGGCACTGGAAACCTTTAAGGATGTGGAGAGATGGTATGAAAAGGAATACCAAGCTGTATAACGAATCGATTACATCAATGAAGTGAAGAAGGGATGAGATGTGGAGGAGCATGAAATTCGAGTGATGATGGATAGTAGAATCTCTCGAATTAGGAAAGTAGCCGAACTGGGTAAGTATGGCTCAGGAAACTCAGCGAGAGATAAGAAAGAGGCTGGCCAAGTTCGAAATAAGCTGGGAAAATATCAATCGGGAGATGAAAGACATTAGCCTCCCAGAGTTCGGCTCACCTAAAGACTTTGTCGACTTGCATGACACAGTCAAATGACATGCATAACAGGACTTAGCATGGGGAGTGAAGATCACGCAGGTGGAAAGAATGACATCAGGTCAAATACAAAAGTTTATGGAACATCTGATCAAGGCTCATGCAGTTCTGCAACGTTTAAGTGCCAAAGTCATCAAATGTAGAGAACATGAAATAGAAGCGAAGGAAACCCTTTTAGCCTCGATGGACTAGCATAGATTCTTGTATGCTAACACATGCGAGGATCTCTTCATCAAGTGGTCATAATACGAGAAGAGTCATCCACTCTAGTAGAACCACGAGATGATTTCCATAGAACAAAGAGATCAAGTGCCACATGGCAATATTTTGTTTTACTTAACACAAACTTGTAGCAACTATTTTTAGTTAGTGATTCTTTATAAATAGGGGTATTGAAATTTTAGAAGAGGTCAAGGGTTTTGGGGAAAATACCCTCTTTTTTGAGAATTGTAAAGAATTATTTTTGAGAAAATTTAATTAAGAAGTTCTTTTTAGAACCAGAGACAAAACTTTTTTTTTCATCAAAGGTGTTATGTGATTGGATTTAGGAGGAACTACTTCCAACTTTTATTTCAATAGTTGATGTTGTAATGAGTAAGAGTTTCTGAATCTATTGATGCACTATATTTTTCAATATTTTAACAATTCTTTTGTTCTTAATGATGAAAAACAAATCGTTGTGTTAATGTGTGATTGATGGTAGAGCTACAAAAAATATTTTTCTTTCACTCATCTTATTGCATGTGTATTTTCTTTCAATAATCGTATCTCAGCCACTATTGAAATACCAACAAGTTAATGTATTATTACTAGACTTGTAATAGGTGTGAATATCATTGTTTGCATGATAGAGAATGAGGGTTATCCTAGGCTCAGCCTACTTCAGTAGTTAAGAATCCCCTCTATCAGTTGGCTTATACCATCACACCTTGCTTTATCAGACTCATGTAATAAAAGAAAATAAAAAAGAGAAGGTTTAATCTGAAGGAGGTACTTTCATATAAATATATACTGTCAGTCACTAAGTAAATCCCATCGATAAATTGGCTAGATTGAAAGATATGGAGAACCATTCCAACCATCAAACACTGCATAGTCTAATTGGGCCTCTAAGGTGGGTTTGGTTCCTACTGTTGAGTTAAATGGATCTTGGACCCCTCAACAAATCCTTCATTTGTGATTTTTTACTCCCCATCTCATCAATATGTCTTACTACTTCAATTTCTTGATGAATCTCATGTATCTTCTTAAACTACCATTTTTCAATTATCGCATCCCACTTCAAACTAAATTTTCTCTCTCTTGATATTATGTCTCCTCCATCATACCTTATGCCTTCAACTTGTTGAACTTATTCTTATACTGAGAAGGGGGGTGAGTTAGTATAATATACCTTTTACTTTATTTAACCATTCATCAATCATTCATTAGATGAGAAATAATAATCACATATAAACTCAAATCATAATGCAGAGAGTTTAAAATGGAAACCCAATCTGGAGAAAACCATAAAATTATCTTTATAAATGTCTGTAGGAACCAACCTACTAGAGACACCAATCTCCTCAACTGATGGCAAACTCAACAGCACCTGTAGGCACCGACCTACTATAATAATATTTACAAGAACCAACCTTCTAGAGACACCACTCCCCTCAACTAGGCACCAACTCAATAAGATATGTGTAGACACCAATCTAATATATTCATACACAGAGTACTTTTGAATTCCCTTGCATGCTTCATTCCACATACAATCCTTAAAACCCTAGTCACATGTATCCTTCATGCCCTAGCAAGCCTCATATCATCATTCCCAGAATATAATACCCAATGACAACATCACAACCTCATAATAACACACATTGCAGCATCACAACCTCAAAATAGTGCACATGGTAACGTCACAGACCTTCATTCCTTCATAGCACACCTTAAGAAGAATAAAGACCCCAAGAAAATCCCTTAGAATTCTCTAGCACACCTTTAGATCCCAAATATACACCCCAACACCTTTAGCACACCTATGATCAATTTTGTGCACCTTAGACATGATCTGTTTCTTGGTTTCACTACAAATGCACACATATGTCTCGTATTTATAATAACTCTTTCCCCACTTTTAGGGCCGACTTCTAAAGACTAGTTGAACCAACCTCAATTGTTTGGTTGGGTTGTTGGACTAAAAAATTAATATCTCCTCATTCCTGGGGAGTTAGAGGGAATGCCATATACCGTTGGAAAGGTCTCAGAATAAGATTTCAAAAAGCATAACTTATTCTCCCATTTGAGATAGGTATGTAGGGTAAAACTTCATTCAAATATAGGGTATCCAAAATAACCATCGAAAATACAAAATAAATACTTTCAACAATATCCATCTTGCAATATTTATCTTGGACATTTGTAGGCTCCCACTATCTTTGAAATCAATGAAAAAAAATATTTCAAACACAACTACTCATTCCAACCAATTTCAGCCCAGGTCATCCTCGAGTGCAAGTGTTTACATTGTCATGAATGGCAATTCAAAATGAATATAGTCTTCCTCTACAGAGAAAATATTCACTCAAGTCATTATTTCCTTTACCAACTATTATTCTGATCATAAATATTAGCGGAACTCAACTACAAGTTCAAAAATATAACACTTTATTTTTATTTTAACCTAAAATTTGATGGCTCTGGTGACTTCGTGATCAAATCTCTGCAAAGCAACCAGTTTATAAATGTTCCATTAGATCTCCCTCCTCTTTTTCTAGGAAATTCATGGATGATCCCTCAATCTACTAAACCATTTGAATATAAACACTAGATATTCAACCAAAAAAAATTGATAGGTATTGTGGTCATTATGCAACAAAGTAGATTTATGACTGGTAGCATACTATCTTACAAAATGATTAACCTGTCTAAACCACTAGTCTTCCATATATCCCTAGGTCAATGTAACAACTATACTATTAAAATGCCACACACATCATGATAGGGTCCCAACAGTGGAGCCATTTTTGGCTCAATTTGATACTTAGGTCTACATCTGTTTCCAACAAGGGGTTCGGTGTAGTCTAGGCGATGGCATTTTCAATCTCCGTAAAGGGGAAGGTTTCACCCAAGGTGGCTTATTGAGACATAAAGGGTTGTGTATGGCTCAAAAAATGTGACTAACACCATCATTTCCCATCCCAATAACTACACTTAGATAGTAATTACCACAATAGACCTATTAACACCATATTACAACCTCCTTCTACCCATTCAACTATAGAACATTACCATCTTGTTCATCATTCATCTATGTATAAACACATAATATCTATACAAATATAAGGTTATCATTTAATGAAATATACAAAGAACATAAATAAGAACATCGTCACCATGCAACATAAAGGAAACAAAAAATTGAAAAGGGGACCTCATTCCATTCATTTCCAGCATGATCCAATAAATCATTATTACATAAAAGTCCTTCATTAACTAGGCTACATTAGAAGACTATATTTAAAACATGACACAATATCTAACATACTCTACTCAACTCATATAAATATATTGTCCAACCTCCAATTAGGATGAAGCCTTTACATTTATACTATCATTCTCAAAGGTGGGAGGAATCATTCAACTCAAAAACCTATTAGCTTACTCCCAATTATTTATTCATGAACCAATTGATATATTTTATGGCTTCTACCACATGTCTTTAGTCTTCTACCACTCTACTCTTCAATAACCTAAAGTCACATCTAATTCATTGGGTCTTATCTCCCAACATTCATGATACTCTTTATTCTTGTTAACGGCCTTCATTCCAAGTGGCATAATTTATATTTCTCTATCTTCTGAGTTACCAACATGTCCTTCATCAAAACTAAGGGCCCAATAACAATAAGAACAAGAATAAGATCCTAGGATAAGGGTTCCAATTAGACTACTAATGATTGGGAAATCCTAATGCCAAAAATGAGAATCAAAATTGTAACCAAAACAATACACCTAAGCAAGGAAATAATAACCAACTCTAAACAAAATTCCCTTCTACGCTTTGTGGCCAATATGGGCATTATACCTATCATTGCTAAAAAATAGATAAATTTCACATATTAAAGACATTATCTAGTAATTCAAGTACTACTCCCCCATAAGAGAATAATAAAACTCATAAAGGGCACCATTAATTCTACACAACCATTTGTGTTGTAGAACCCCCTCCCCTAGCAATGAGCAGTCACTAACCAATAGGAGACCGCCACCTCATCTCAAACTTCTAGTTCTTCACAAATATAAAGCCCTTCTTTTCAAAGAATTTACATGAACTCAATGGAAATTCACATATAGACTCACAACTAGACATATGATGTGCCTGAGCATGATAATTACCAACCAACAACCAAGGGTACCTTGCAAAATCCATCTCCCTAATGTCCACTCTACACCACATGTATAAAAGGTGCCTTTATGCAAAGCTACACATAAGATACATGAAAGGGATGCATAATGCTATAGTATCATCCATGGCTTGGAATAGTCGCCTACCACAATGTTATCACTCAAGGTTCTTCAAACCTCCCCTTCTCAGTGGAATTCCTTCCTATCAACCTCAGGCACTATTGATTCATAAAATTCAATCTTGATGACCTTTAACTTAAAAAAATCTAAGCCAAGTCTCCCCCATTAATTGCATTTCAAATAAATATCACAATAAAACACCTTATCATGTATCGTTGTATCATCGACAAACATGTTTCTACCTATGTCATGTCCACCATGGTTTAACATAATTAGGGATCCCTATAATTTATCCCATCCACCATCATGCTCCTTACTGACAATGAATGATGTTTCCAACCTGAAGGTCTTTTTCAAAATATCCTAGTTGAACTAGTGGGAATTTTCATCTTGATTGACATAAAAGTTATCAATGCTCTGCTCAATTACAACAATGTCCTTGGATGAAACTATATGAATGAAATAACCTCCTTGGTGTTATGTGTGATGATATTCCCCCACAATGGAAAGATCATTAATTTGGAACAACTTATGTATTACAAGCCCATGCCACCTAGCGATCCCGATAACATTTTCCCCGCCATTTGAGCTAACCAACACCTCCTATCTTACACCAAGAACGACCCTAACTTCTTCAAAGACTCCCCCCAAATTAAGGCATATCATGGTGCACCCTCTCAAATCCTGCACATAATATCTTCTCCTATGTGTACCATTATGTTAGTTTATGACCTACCTCATATTTCTTGAGAAATGTTCATTGCTCCGTCTTCTCATGAATCCATGCTTTGTATGACTATAAAATCTCATGGTATCTCCACCTTCTCACCATCATTGGGTGAGGACCATCCCTCCTATAGAGGGTACACTCTTTATAAGAATGTATATCCAAGGATTCCTATCTCATAGATTCCCTCTCTTTCCACAACTTGGCATAGTTGCAACCCCAATAATGGACACACTTTCCCTTCCCAAGCTAACCCTTGGGATACATGTTTGGCATATTTTCTTCCCAACCTTAGGATTTCCACTATAGCACCAATCAACTTAGTCTTCTGGCTTATTTGAAATTTGAGTGTAATGTCATCTAATACCCTAGATATGAATCAAACACCAACCCCACCAACTAGGTCCGACACACAAAAGAAATATAGGGGAAATAATAAAAAATATGGGAGCACCACTTACCTTGGCTCGAACATAGACCTATCCATAGGACAAATTGATGCTCAAACATAGATTGACCTCACCCCCATACATACTTTGTGATGTGAATGTTCATTCCACTCTCCGTATTTGTCCTATACTCCTAAAGTTGTGTAACCTCCTTCACCCACTTTTAGTGACCCCACTTCCCTCACCCTCAATATATGGTGGAACTTCTCGAACCCATCCTAGGAAGGATCCCACCACCTTCTGTAACCTATTGTAGCATAACCAATCACCAGTGTGCCCTTTTCTAGATCTATAGCCATTATTCTCACCATTGTCGAAAAACTCCCTATGTCCTAGTCATCCCTAGCCATTGTTTAACAACAAATTCAATACTACATCCTTAGGTAGATCTATGTCAACATGTATTTCCCCCACTACATATGGATTGCATGGACTATGTTGACATCTATCCATTTCCATCACCACCATTTACATATTTTCATATCATGTCATTTCCCATGCTGGGTGTAATTTACCTAGGGAGGATAATATGGGGTACCTAGGGAGGTACCCAAGGGGATAATGAACATGATGTGGCCATAACCATGGAATAGGCCCACTAGGTAGTTAGAGGAAATAATATAATAATGAGGGGTAGTTGGGAGAGACTCCTATGAAGACTCATGAGAAAGTATATATACACGAGTATAATTGTATTGAGATAGGTTGGATGTGTTGATATTGAGAGGGAGGTGAATCAGTATCAAGTACAATTTAAAAAAAAATTCAACTTATACTTAAACCATTCAAATATATCCAATGATCAATGAACAATATTATAAGAGTTACACCAATACACCACAATACACCATGCACAATATATGAGAAATAATCAATAGTTATTGTTCAAGGGAGGTAATGACTTCCAAAGGTAGCTACAGCTTCCAAATGTAAAGGGAGGGATAAACCTCCAAGAGAAAGATACAATACTCCAATATCAAGAGAGAGTTGAACTCTCCATCCTTTCCCCTTCCTTCCACCGAAGAATATATGAGAGATAATAAAACTTTACATTAAATCATCACCATCAACCAATCATCACATAGAACCTGATAATGCTTTTTGAGACTTCTTCAATTTATGCAATTCTTCAATTCTTAGAGTACTCTGATCTTGTATATAATATTACTCAATGTATTCTCTAAAACTCCTCCAATTTTCACTCTTTGAATCCTCCCAAAAAAGAAGTTATAGAAAGAATGGTAGACTTTATTCAATTCTGGTCTATTCACGAGACCAAACTTGTACATAACGCCCCACACTCAATATTTAACATTCAATTCTGAAACTTTCACACAAGAAAATATAGTCTATACTCTTTCCAATGAAATTTGTCCCATGTCATTTGGATTCTCGATGAATAAGTTATGACTATTTTACCTGGAACACCTGTTTATTGACTAGCTTTAGGACTGGTCACAAACCCTATCTTCCACAGAGTGTATCTCCATAATTATAGTGAATAACTTTTTACCAGAGGTAACTTGATATGTATTCTCAATACCATAGCGATTTCACCATATGAATCGTTCTAGAAAAAACGTTATAACAAAAATGGTAAGATGACCTGAAAATAACATACCTTAGAACACATCACCAAAAGACTTCATCCTCCCTTGAAATCCGACCTTCTTTACTTTTTATTTCCTCTGAAATTTGACTTGTATCAAAATGAATGTATAATGATGTTTATTTATACCATTTATGTCACTTCATTTTAACATTAGAGCTGACTTGACACTTTCTTATTTTGTAATTCTTTTCTTTAATTATCTTCAAGGCCTACATGCACTTCCTTCTTCAATTCACTTTGTCATCTTCAAAAATTCATTTCTCCTCAACCATGAGGATCCACGTGATGTGCCACATACCACCAGAAACAACATGATGTATACTATCCATTCATGGGTGTTGTATATGCATGTGCATTGTCCTTCATGTCCAATTACCTTTATCAATCTTGCGGTCCAAAACCCATGACTAGGGTTGACATCAATGACAACAACCAATCTTCCAACAATCTCCCCCTTTGTCATTGATGGAAACACTCATGCTCCCCCCATCATCATGATCCTAATTTCTCCCCCCCTTTGACATCAATGGCAAAGGTTAGGGCTGCTCCCCCCGAGTTTAATGGAAAAATGTAACTCTCTTCTTTGGGGTTGCTCCCCCTGAACATGTGGCACTCAATAATACTTCATCCTTATTTTTGGTCTTTGGGACTTTTTCTTCCTTAGAATCCTTTTGTGTGGCTTCTATCTTCTCTCTCTTCTTCATGTCTAGGATGTATATGTTGTTTGGTATTCTTGTTGCAATTGAAACCAATCTTCCTGAGTTATTTTCTCTGATTTTACATTTTCGGGAATCAAACGTAAGATCGTATTCTTGATCACACATTTTACTAACACTGAGTAGATTATGATTCAAGTCTTCAATCAATAGAACATTCTTTGCTTTTACATTTTTTCTTCCAATCTCTACTACACCTTATCCAAGTATTTTGGCAAATGAGTCATCTCCAGATGAAACATTGCCACCCTTTCTCTTCAAGCTGATGAATTTGTCTTGATCCCCGGCCATGTGTGAAGAACATCCACTGTCTATGTACCATTCATCTTCTTCTTTGCATTCTTCAGCGGTCAATGCTATTCAACAATCTTCATTGTTTGGAATCTCTTTCCTTCTCCATACCGTGGTTGGCATAGGGACATCTTCATGCATATATCTACAATCTCATGATTTGTGACCAAGATAATTACATTTGTAGCATGCAATATTTTTGTCCATCAATGGGGGAAATCAATTATAACTTCTGTTGACAAATCCATGATTATTTCCATAACTTATATTTACACTATTCATGTTTCTTTCATATGTGTTCCTTTCATTGATTCTGCAATTAATTGCATTATGTCCAAAAAATTTGCAAGTATAACAATGACCAAGAAAGAAATTTTGATACCTTGGAGTAAGTGGGCTTCTTTGTGATGTAGTCCATCTGAGTTCATGATCTATTCTTCTGTAGTTTCCTTCATACTGATTAAAGCTTCTTTGATTCCTAAAGGTAGGAGGTCTTCTTGGATATTCATCTCTTTTTTAATCATTCCTTCTTTCTGGTATCCTGGTCCACTTCTCATCAACTATCTGTGTAGCTCTTTCTTCAACCTTCTTGTTGGTATTTGCATCTTCTTTGTATGAAGTTTCACCCATGCATCCAAGATGTGTTAAATCTTTTGGCACTTGAGATTTTCTTAATCTCTTCCTCAATGAGACAACTTTTTGTTCATGTTTCTCACAATCTTCTTCTTTCTTCTTCATTTGGACATTCCTTACTTCCCCTATTATTCTTTCTTCTTCGGGTAGAGTTTTCAAGGAAATGGTTTCTTCTCTTAGTTTCTCAAAGTCTTCTAATTTTTTCTTCAAGATTACAACTATCTTTTCACAACTGCCCAATTCACTTCTTAGTTTTCTTTGCGTGTCTTTGAGCTTGTTATTTTCAATCTCAACATGCTTCAATTTTTTAAGATTCTCATTTTCTTGTTGAATAATTGTTTCTTCATGATTTTCTTCTTCTTCATTGGAATTTTCTTCTTCAATGTCATTTCTTTCAATCCTTGGATGAGGAAATTCAAATTCAACATGACCTACTCCTTCACAATTAAAGCAAAATAACTAACCTCTATTTTCTTCTTTGAAATCTGAGATGTTGTAATTTGCTTCAACTTCTTCTTCTTCTTCTTCTACGTATTCCCTTACATAAATGTCTTGTAGCTTGTCCCAAAGCTCTTTTGATGATGCACATGATCCCACCTTGGATTTCACTGAATCTGTCAATCCATCCAGGATGGTATCTATTGCCAATTTGTTGTTCCTTTTTGCTTCCTTTTGAGCTGAAGTCTTTGGTTTCTTCAAAGCATTGTATCTTGAAGCAACTGAGAACCAAACATCTTCCCCAAGAGATTTAAAGTAAGTTTCCATTCTATTACTCCAGTATTCAAAATTGCTTCCATCAAATGGTGGAATCCCATTTGTAATTTTGTCTTCCATTTCTTCTTAGGATCTTCCTTCCAGTGGTTAAACTATACTGAAGGTAACCCGCTCTGAAACCAATTGTTGATACTGAGAGGGGGGTGAATCAGTAGCAAGTACAATTTAAAACCTGTTTCGACTTATACTTAAACCATTCAACTATATTCATTGAGAAATGAACAATATAATAAGAGTTACACCAATACACCACAATACACCATGCACAATATATGAGAAATAATCAATAGTTATTGTTCAAGGGAGTTAATGACTTCCAAAGGTAGATACAGCTTCCAAATGTAAAGGGACGGATAAAAATACAAGAGGAAGATACAATCCTCCAATATAAAGAGAGATTTGAACTCTCCATCCTTTCCCCTTCCTTCCACCTAATAATATACGAGAGATAATAAAAATTTACATTAAATCATCACCATCAACCAATCATCACATAGAACCTGATAATGCTTCTCGAGACTTCTTCAATTTCTGCAATTCTTCAATTCTTAGAGTACTCTAATCCTTTATATAATATTACTCAATGTATTCTTTGAAACTCCTCCAAGTTTCACTCCTTTACTCCTCCCCAAAATGAAGTTATAGAAAGAATGGTAGACTTTATTCAATTTTGGTCTATTCAGGAGATCGAACTTGTACAGAATGCCCCACGCTCAATATTTAACATCTTATTTTGAAACTCGCACACAAGAAACTACAATCCATACTAGTTTCAATGAAATTTGTCCCATGTAATTTGGATTATTGATGAAGAAGTTATGACTATTTTACCTGGAAAACTTGTTTATTGACTAGCTTCAGGACTGGTCACAAACCCTATCTTCCACAGAGTGTTTCTCCATAATTATAGCGAATCAAGATCTGAAATTTTTACCAGAGGTACATTGACATGTATTCTCAATACCATAGTGATTTCACCATCTGAATCATTCTAGAAAAATTTTTATAGCAAAAATGGTAAGATGACCTGAAAATAACATACCTTAGAACACATCACCAAAATACTTCATCCTCCCTTGAAATCTGTCCTTCCTTACTTCTTATTTCCTCTGAAATTCGACTTGTATAAAAATGAATGTATGTTGATGTTTATTTATACCATTTATGTCACTTCATTTTAACATTAGGGCTGACCTGGTACTTTCTTATTTTGTAATTCTTTTCTTTAATTATCTTCAGGGCCTACATGTACTTCCTTCTTCAATTCACTTTGTCATCTTCAAAAATTCAGTTCTCCTCAACCATGAGGATCCACGTGACGTGCCACATACCACCAGAAACAAAATGATGTATACTATCCATTCATGGGTGTTGAATATGCATGTGCATTGTCCTTCATGTCCAAATACCTTTATCAATCTTGCGGTCCAAAACCCATGACTAGGGTTGACATCAATGACAACAACCAATCTTCCAACATGATGTTATTGTATTTTTAGCAAGCATGGCTTGTGGAGTTATTCCTTCCATGAGTATTAACGTTGTTACCCTACCTTAAGGGTTATTCTCTATATTCTTGTGTTTATTACGGTATGAATTTATTTGGTATTTCTGAAGTGAAAATTTTATTTCAGAAGTTAATGGCTCTATCTTGTTTTTTATTCAATTTAAGGGTTAAGGATCACTACAAGTGGTATTAGAGATCTTTATTGGGAATGAAGTGGAGGAATTTCTTTTTCTTATTCTTTCACATAATTTTTAAGGGAAAAATAGGACAGTGAACTTCAAACCCAATTCTAATTTTGTTTTTGCAGAATATGGAGAAATTGACTATAGATCCAAGTTCCTCTCGAAAAAGTACCCAATTTAAAAAAAAAAAAAAAATCCAAATTGGAGTTTGAGAAATGAAGTTCTTGTTAATTTAAAATCAACTATTTTAGGGTTTTTTTTAGTGACCACTGCATGGATTCCAGAACATACATCTTTTCATATAATGCCTAGATTTTTGTCAAACTAATGCTAGTAAATGGAGAATGATTGTGGCATTTCATAATTGTGGTCATAATAGAGATTCCAAGAAATATTGAGGGAATAATGGTCATTTTAAATTTGTTTCTTGAAACCCTAGCATAAAGGAGCTCCATTGAAAAGTAAGTTATCTATTCAAAACACTAGTTCTATTTTTAGGTTATAGAAAGGAAGATGTATTTTACAAGTAAATAGAATGGTCCTAGTATTGAAGAATGCATAGCATATGCCAAGTAAACAGAGGCACTTTTCTGGAAGAGTTATATATACAACCATATAAGCAATGAGGCACTATAAACTTTCAAATGAAAAATGTGAAAATCTATATTTATATAGATGGTCTCATGGCACTAATAAGGATAGAAAGAGCACTATGGGTTTATTTTCATGTGGCAACATCATATTATAGGTTCATGTATGTATTCAACAAGAAAATGTCATTATTTCTATAAACCCTAGTAGCAAGCATAGTTTAATCAATGTTAACATGGCTAAAAAATTACAAGTCCTAGTAAAGCATATTCAAAGCATGCAGGTTAAGGGCAAGAATGTTCAACTTTTTTAAAGATTTAAAGGTTACTATAGATCAATTTGTTTTGCATTTATATTTTCATGCTATAGATATAGATGATGTGGATATTGTTTTAGAATATCCTTGGATGGACTCTATTGGCACAATTAATATTAATGTGCTAAAGAAGTTTACGAATATTTTGTACAAGAAAAAGAAGATAACATTGTAGGATATTTCTATTGCTAAACAAGAATGACCCAAGGAGGAACATGAAGAATTAATGGAATAAAACTAATTGTAGTACCTACTAACACATTAGATGAATAGTCCAAGGTTGAATTAGAAGAAGAGTATACAATAGCACATGAATAAAAACTCAAGGAAGGGAATACAAAGGAAGAAGAAGCTAAGGAGCCACATGAGTCAAAGGAACCACATGTTGAAGAATCAAAGAAGGAAGAACTAATAACTAAGGTTATTATATATTGCTACCCACACTACCATGAGAGACCAAGGTCATCAAGGCAAGGTCATGAGAATCATCAAACTTACTTTGGACCAACATGGAACAAGAAAGGCACCCAATATAGAGGCACATTGAGGACCAAAAGAAATACATGGAGATACCATAGTAACACAACAACATGGAACCAAAGGAACAACTATAAGTAAGATCGAGGTGTAAAGGAAGCTAAACTTGGATACCATGTCCAAATTTCACTAGGATGGATGAACTCTTAAGCTTGATACCAATTTACTACATTTCTTAGCATTGATAGGGCTAGATGGGATTGTACAATCAGTAGTGGTTATCCCCAATGAAAGGTCCCAATCAGACATTACATTGTTTGGAATAGGGAACCCATCTCGATTATGGCCATGTTATCACACAATCTTGCACCCCAGTGAAAATCCCTCCCAAGGACACAAAGACAAGTGCAACATGGAAGTATTACCACTACCACCTAGACAACTACTTCCCTCTTTTTAGTGAAGGAAAAGTACAACACAAGGGGGGATTCCCTGGTAGGACCTAGGGTTACAAAGGCAAGCAAGCCAAGTCTATGGTTACCTATTTTACTAATCAAATTACCACCAATTTATTATAATATGTAAGTTGTGAATTAAGGTGTTTACTCAAGGTAAATTCCAGATTTAGCTTATTCACTTTTAAGACTATTTTAGAGGGTTTATTAGATTATTTTACAATGAAAATTACTCCCAAAACAATMYAGAACTGAAATMTACYGAGGGATATTATAAAACTTYCTTGAAATATGAATAAATTGCAGCAATAGACAAGTAATAAACAAAAATATGCTTCAACCATTTAAATATATTTTTTATGAGTGATTTATAGGGCTAAAACAACAAGTAAACCTAGAATTAATGCAACTTGATAAGTCTGAAATTTTAGAGCAYGTAACMAAAAAAAATCAAGTCATTTCACTCTAAAAAATCTAGAAATRTAAACYAGTAAAGAAAATTTTACAATCTAGATKATTTTCCAAGTCAAACATGCAAAATARCAAAGATTTCTAGGGTTTCTATGGTGATAAATTTATATGAAAGCTACAAAAACTCAGATTTACCCTAAAACAAAACTAAAAAAAAATGAATTTTGATTTTATGATTGACTAGACAAGAATAGACTAGTTCCTACTTGATTTTTTTAGGCATATGGGGTCAACTAAGGCTCCTCTTGAGAACCCCGAATGGGGTGACACATGGAGTATACACGTCATTGGATGGGGCAGATACGAGGGCAGTTAAATCCCCTCGCTGCCACCCTCCTCCCATGTCCAGTCCCGATGTCTAGTTTACATGACGACCAAAGTTTAGTGCATTGGGTCTTAATGGAGACTCAAGCTCGACTCCTCGACATCAGTACAAAATTAGTAATTTCCATTACTCCTACACTAATGGCTACTAGAGCCATCAACTCCTCCTTCCTCTTGGTCTTTTTTTCCTGTGGGGGGTTCTATAACGGGCATTCGGACATTGTTCATGTTACCATTCTGCTTGTTTTTCTCCATGCCCTGGCTCACACCACTGTTGATTCCATTCACTCTGTGCTCTACTCAACCATGCCTCATGAGAGAGGTAAGCATCGATGAGGTCCAGCCTATTACAGCCGGTTTGGCAGACAAAAACGGTCGATATGAACCTCTTTATCTCTCATACCAGGCAGCATATCGGACCACATGAGTTCTTCTGGTTAGAATTTGTTTGAAGAGGCTCAACCAGAGCCCCGTCCTTCAAGCACATAGGGTCTCCATGGCGGCTTCCCAGTGGAAGAAGAAATTACTCCCAACTGGGAGGAAATTCTTCCTTTCCTACCATCAATCACTTTGGAGCATCAATCGACCACCTACACCACCACCCCTTTCCAGGAGACAACCGAGACATGATGCATTGTGGAAGAGGAAATATTGCTTCCAGAGGAACACTCGGGACAAAATTCGACTGCCACTATGGAAGAGGACCCTGCCACAGATTCTGCCATTGCAAATGATTTTGTCGTTGCTACCATGGATGAAGACCCTGGAACAAATGAGGTAGATGATTAAGCTGATGAACATGCTCACCTAGCTCCCATCTCTTGAAGACTTACGGAAGGCCACCTGGTCTTGATCTTCGAGATGCACAAGGATTTGGCAGAGCAAAAACACTGCCAAAGAACCCTTAGAAAGTGTTTGGACATCCTGTATGACTCCCTATCAAGCAATCCTGAGAATATTTGATGTCTGACTTGCCACCAGCCTTTCATCTTTCAACTTCACCAAGATGAGCGCCCAGGTTCACCCCATGTTTAGTGCTCTCACAATTTTTTTCTCTGGTCTAATTACTAAGTTTTTGCAATTTTTTCACACCACAGACTTTGGTTCTGGTTTGATAGGTGGTCGGGGCACTCAACCCACTACCTGTTCTAGTTTCCATGCTTGTGGCAGAACATGTGGCAAGTCCCCATGTATGTATGTTGATAGTTGTCTTTTTTTTTTAAGGTTTAGAAACAATGAGCAATTGTCTTGTCCATGTGTTCTAGTTTCCACTACACTGGAAACAGATGGTGTGCTATATTGTATACTCGGACACATGTTTTTTTGCTAAAGCAAGGTAATACAATATTTTTATTTACAAAAATAAAGGCTCCTCTTGAGAAAATGTAAGTGAACCTAGGGTGATAGTTATGGTTGTCCCTACAAACCCTAGAAAATCCACCCATTTTCTTATAAGTTTCAATATGATTGAAGGAGAATATTATCCACTAGAAATCCTCTAATGGATTTGAGAAGGGACCTATCCAGAAGAGAGAAAAAATGTTGCACCACTAATACTAGAGAAGCACAACCACACTTGCAACAATTCATAAATAAAATCCACAAATATTCAAAGATACCACTTACTCATCAAATGAATTCACCAAAACCATTGATCCAATAACATCCATCAACTTGTAAAACATCCACAAGACATATTCCAAGAGAGTTCTCTAGCCATCCATCCACAAAATACTCCAAAACTAGACATATATTTTCTTCACAAGTTCTAGAAATGAATTAGAATGAGAATTGATTTCCTTTTTATAGACAAGGGATCTAACATCTCTCTCAATATAAAAATAACGTTCCCCTAAATATACCCTAGAAAAATTACAAGAAAGTGACTTGCCATCCACAAAGTAAAGGAGACTAGGTCAATCTATAAGTTAAATATGCTAGATGTACAAAAAATCATCCAAGAGAGGAGGTCATTCCACAAAAAATGAGGTCGACTAGGGTCAAGAGACTCAAAAACCTTCCCAAAGGAATGATATAATCTTCAAAATATGGTGAAGTATTCCTCCATGGAAGAATATCCCTCAAGCAATCTGACATCTAGACTTAAATGATGGCACATCCACATGTGTGAAGTGAAATAGGCCCAAATAAGTGGATGACTCCTCTAGAAGTGTTCATAAGTCCTCAAGTGAAGTATCCAAGGTAAGACCACATCCACATGTCAAGTAAGTGACCTCCATAAATGATGGAAAGACCCTCTCCAAGTCAAAATAAATCCACATGTGCTCAAACGATTAATATACATGTCCTTTAATGGGGTCAACTCTCTTCTTAAGTGAAACATAGCTCAAAAGATGATGAAATAGAGGAGTTTTCTAACATATTCAATGTTTCATGTCAAGAGGATGCCCATGCATGTAAGAACAGACCCAAAGTGCCTTAGATGATGTGACCAATGCCTTGTGATACATGTACTACCTTGAGAACTATGAAACTTTTTGAGCAACTATATAATCCTATCCTCGCGTCCTAGGACAAATTTTTCCAAATACATAAGAGGGGGATCCATGCTTAGGTACAAGATAAGTATGCTTCTATAGGTGTGACAAACTTTACAACACGAGCAAAACTTTTACATAAAAAAGAGTGAGTGAGACTACGGGTTCCATTAGATCATGTGTCCAAATAGATCCATCTCAAGACCCTTGCATACCTACTCAGGCCATAAATCACCAACATGGTTCCAACTTAATGCCACCAAGGGGTATTCGAACAAGGCCATAATATCAATGACTATCTTGAATATGGGCACTAGGAGGATGGGCCATGACCAATCACAAAGGGTTTGGAGATACCACCTAGGTCAAACACTTTACATAGATATTTTAAGCATGGCCCGATATAATACATGAATACAAAAATGGTCACCTTTTGGTTCATCTATTGATTTGTGATTAGAATCACAAGTGAAAAAATATCCTCTAGTTACCCATACATGTTAGGGGATAACATCTAGCTCCAACATAGGGACATGTTCTCATCGTAGAGTGCATAAGAACCTAGGGAATCTCTAGATATTCAAAACCTGTACTTTGCATCAATCATCAAATTTTGCTAGATCTCACCGTAAAAACATTAGTAACAATGAGGCATGGTTTCTTGATCACCCTAGTTTATGAAAAATTAAAGGAACTGCAACAAAAATTCATTCATTCATTTTCATCATTTTTTCCTTTTTTTTTAATACAAGAAAAAACTCAAATGCAACTAACTAACGATGCATGAAATCAAGAAATTATTCAAAACATGATAGTCAAGAAAGGTATCACAAGCAAGATCCATTAAAGAAAGAACACAACTAAATATTTGCTTCAAAGAAATCTTATTCATCCTATGCTACTGCTTAAAATCAAGTGTTGATTGCAAAGTAAATATTGAGAAGTTGTCCATTAACTGGGAAAGGAAACTTCTCCCCATCAAGGATAGCTAGGTAGAAATAATTAATTATAACTTTACTTTCGATTTTGTAAGGACCAATCCATAGACCATCAAATTTATTATGTAGATTGAGATTTTCCTTTCTTTTATCCCACATGAGTACAAGATCTCAGTGTTCAAAATGTATTTTTTGGTGATCAACCATTACTTTTATTTTACCTTGGTTCTTCACCATTTTATCAAAAGCATTTCACCAAGATTCATCCAGTTCTGTAAGTTGATCAATTCTTTCTTGTAATTCCTCTTGATCTGATGTGAAATGTTGAATAAGATGGAGCAAAGGAATTTGAAGGTTGAAAGTTAATTTTGCTTCCATTCCATATACCAACTCTAAATGGATTTTCCTTGTGGAAGTCTTAGTCATGATACGACATTCCCACAATGCATATTTAGTCTTATTGTCCCAAATGTTTTTATTCTCACCCACAATATTCTTAATGATATTCATGAGATTCTTGTTATTGGATTCGGCCAATCCCTTTTCTTGTGGGTAATAATTAGAAGAAAGAGATAGGAAAGTTCCATACTTGGAGAAAAAATTTACCAGAGCTAGGGAGCTAAAGGCCTTTGCATTATCAGTAGTGGTTTTGGCTAGGGCACCAAATATTGTGATTATTCAATCTTCAAGGAATCTCATTACAACTTCTTCAATCACTTTATTTATAGGTATGGCCTCCACCCACCTAGTGAAATATTCTATAGTAGTTAAAATCCATTTGTATCCATTACTAGAATTATCTTTAAACTCATCGAAAAAATCCAAACCCCATTGTTGAAAGGGTTCTTCAACTACAATAGGTTTCAAAGACAAATCAGACAATCAATGTTTCCTTGCAAAAGGATGGAATTGTTTACAAGACCTTACATAATGATGAACATCAATGAATAACATATGCCAATAGTAACATGCTCTCAATATTTTTTGCATGGTAGTGTGAGTTATGAAGTGCTTCCCACAACACCCTAAATGGAACTCAACTAATTTGCCAGCTTCTTCTTTGTTAACACATATGAGGATTATTTCATTAGGGTTCGGTTATCGCACAATCTATACTTGGCAAGTAGGCTTAGATTGACATAACATAGAGGTATCTCTATCACTGTCAACCCAATAGGGTACCTCTTTCTCTTTAGGAGGAAAACCTCACTCTAAGGGAGACGTCCAAGGACCTAGTTGGTTGATGAAAGGAAGAAAGACACGATGAAAACCCACCCCTCTCTCTAGGTCACTCAGTAGTAGAAGTTACTTGGGTAAAGTTTAAAGGGACAAGGGAAAGTGAAATTAGGTTTGTACCTTCCCTTTACCAATGAAACATCAAACATCAGTAGTAACAATGATATCAACGATTATAATCAGTGACTTAGACAAATTATGTGTTGCTAGAACAAGTTATATATAAAGATGAGATTATATCAACAACAATGTATCTTGAAAATTGCAAGTTATGATGACAAGACAAGATATAAAAGATCTTGCAAACTTGATAATACATTGTCACTCGCAATTTTCAAGATTAACACAAGTCAATAAATGACTTAAATGGATGTACAAACATTTATAACAACATTAATTAATGATGATGAAAGCAATGGAAACCACTTCAGAAAAGTACTATAATAAAGCAATAAGACACTATTTCAATATCCAATGATTATAGTTTGCTTAGTAAAAATGCTCAATRTTTTTTATGGATGATGTAAAGAACCAATCTAGTTCTTACGATGGACATCCATCATAAATGGAATGAATAACTGTAATCCATAYTRGACAATAAATATATTGAATAAGAATATATATAATGAGATAAAATAGATAATATACGATGATATATGTACAATGAGAGTGTCAAATATATAGATAACCTAAAGGAACATATGGTGACCATCCATGAAAGGATGCGTCCCTTATAAAATTAATAACTATTTATTATTATTATTATTAATTATGATTATTATCACTTAATATTTATATATTTTATATGTTACATTGCCTTCTCCTTAAAAATTATTTGTCCTCAAAGCATGATTAGAGAAGGACCTATCTCTTGTTCTAACTCGAACTGACTTCTCATGATCTTTTGTTTTGTAATTGTGATACTTGAAGGAACAAAATGATATAATCTTCGAATTCCTGAAGTAATATCCTACATCTTTTTGGAAGTGATCCATCCCAAATCTACTTTCATTGGAACTGTTCGATGATTGATTGTTCGGATAGGATTTCTATTTTAGGCTTCCATAGAAGTTGTCGATTTTGTTTTCATTCTTTTTCAATGTTGTAGTTTAGTTGTTGGAAAGAATAACATTGTTTAGATTCCTCTTGAATTTTTTGTTGGTCATAACGAATCTTGTGATTTGGATGACGATAAGGCACCCAAATCTCTTATGAATATTGTTTATTGGATCTTATTTTAACTTTTGATGTTTCTGGTTATTAAACTGGACTAGTCTTTGTTTCTTTCTCTAAGGTTTGGATTTTTTGAACTAGAATCCTCTCTATTTCAATTGATTTATTCATTGTTTGTTTGTGATCTAACTCTTCTTGAAAATACTTCTTATCATGCTTTAGCTTTCTAATTTGGGTAAGTAATTATTGATTATGTCGCCTTAAATGTAAAATTTCTTCCTTATTTCCTAACTTGTCGTCTTCATTTTTTGATTCCAAATTTTCCATTATATCGTTCTTTAAACTTTTAATTTGTGCAAGCAATTGTTGATTAAGGATTCTTAGGCGAGAGATTTCTTCACCTTTTTCGGATAATTTCTTCTCATTCTTTAACTTCTTGATTTTTTCAACCAAGCATTGATTATGGTTCTTTAAACAACAATTCTATTCATCTTTCTCTGTTAATTTCTTAATGAGATCACAATTAGCTTGTTTTGACTTTTGATCCCTTTTCTTCTTATCTTTTGTCTCATTTATTTGTACCAATAAATTTTAGTTATGAATTTTTAAGTAAGAAATTTCTTTGTCTTTTTCTAGTAATTTTCCCTCAAGATTCAGTTTTTGACCCTCTTTTTGGTTTTTTAGCATTTGCTCCAACCCAACTTGAAATTGTAAGTTTTTGTTGTGTTGTTGATAATGAATTAGTTGGTTCTCTACTTGTTTTATTTCACTTCCCAATGTGTGTCGTCTTGACTTTCTACTAAAGTAAAAATCTTTTTACAATATAGACAAGGGAGAGTTCCATTCATAAGGCCCCTTTCATACTCTTCCTCTTTTGAGCAATAGGAACATTTTTCAGAAATTGTTTTCTTTGTAGATGTCATAGTTCAATTCTTATTTTTTTAATAAATGATAAATGTATGAATTTCAAGAATCCACTTTTAAAACAATACACTTTTTACTTTTTTTTCTTAATCCTTTAACTTTCAAATATATTATATTTTTTTTATATTTTTTCTCTGTCAACTACCCCTCACTTTCCTAGATCCACTTCACTTTTAAAAATATAATAATACTTCAATATTTTTTTTTATTTACATAAATTTATGATGGTATTGTTTATAAATTATTATAAAACCTTTCCTCCTTATGATTTTGTGGATATCTCTAACTCCACAATATTTGATATGATACCCTCTCTTCTTACTTTTCCTATATGAATATCATTTACACAAGTTAATTGGGCACAATATTATTTTGTTAAAATATCTTTTGACTTTTATTGAATTAATATTACTCCAAAAAACTTAGGTTTTTATTTTGGCTTCAACCCCACCACGTGTATATAGAAAGTTGTATGAAGTTATCATTGTAAATTATTTTTTTAAAGGGTAGGGAAATACCATGGGCTAATTGTTTACCAAAACCATGGGATTGTAAACCACCAACAATAAAATAAGAATTTACTCTTCTTCTTTTGAACTTTTTCTTTTACACTATCTTTTTCTTTTTTTATTCTTTCTTTTTCTTTCTTTCTTACTTTTTTCTTCTCCCTTTTTTTTCCTTCTTCTTGATATCTGGTAATAACTTATAATTTCTTACAACTGAAAGATTATTTCTTCAATGGTAATTTTTTATGATGATTTTTTTTAATGGAAAAATTCTCTCACATGGTCAAAGACCTACTCTGATTTTATTTTTTTGTATGAGGCTACTAGCCTATATGGCCAATGGCCAAGATCGACAACAAAACTCTACTACCAATGTAAAGAACCAATCTGGTTCTTACATACAATTAATAACTATTTATTATTATTATTATTTATGATTATTATCACTTAATATTTATATATTTTGTATGTTACAAATGATTTTAAGGATGTTAGGGGTTGCAAAAGTGGTTGTAACAACAACTATGACAATGGTAACAACTTCATAATTTTCACTTCAGAAAGGAAATTAAACACATACTTTAACACTTATTGATAGTACCTTGCCTTATAAAAATTTTGGGATGACTTAGATGGTTAGTAGGATAATATAAGCTACAAAACAATAGTTGTAGCAGTGATTATGATAACAACAACTTGGTTGTTAGTATTTCTAGGTTAGGTTAGCAAGTTAGTCTAGGTTAGTAGAGTATCAAGTAGGGAATTGAGCTTGAAAGTTGATGATCCTTGTCAAAGGTCAAAGGAGGATGAATAATTCCTTTCTAGGGTAATTGTAACACCCTGTTTCCCCCAAATTTGTAATTAATCCTAATATAGGAATTACCATGCTAAGGCATGATGAAAATGTGAATGTATGATGAGAATGGACCTTATGAAAAGGTCGATAAATGTAAATAAAATTATGAATATATATATTGCAGGACTACTGAGAGGGGATATGCTGAAAAAGAGACCACAATGGTTGGATAAACATGGTAGAAGGCACCTGGGATGGTGGCATTAACTTCCACCGAAAACCGATACCGTATTTGGTCTCCACTGGCCCAGAGAACCAAGAGCAGCTCGCTGGCCCAAAATTAATTACTCACAGGTTGGTAGGTGGATGGCTCCTCATGCGTAATGAGGGGATGGGGGTAAACCACCCATCCGTGGACTGTCCTGACACCTGACCACCGCAAGGGGGATCGTGCCACAAACAACCTCACCAGAAAGGAAAATGCAGGAGGTGTGGGCAATCAGGGGTAGACAGATGCGAGGAAGGAAGAAGAACTTTGGAAAAATATGTAGAGTGAGTGATAGTGGAGAAGGGGGAGAGTAACCCTCATTCTTGTTCACTGGTAAACTGAGACATAGTCTCGCAACATCATGGTCTCAGCTCGAGGGTGGCTAGTGGTAAATCCGTTGGGAGTCGTTGAGCCTACGGTTGGGTGGAAATGAGAACCCCTCTCAGTAGTTGCATAACCCATGGTGTTATTTCTGATAAGTGTTTTTACATCTTGTATCTTGAAATGTATATTATGACTTTTATGCTCATAAGATGTGAAATTGTGAATGATTTTAGTGTAAGAATGTTTGTATGGTGTTTTGATCAGTACTGGTAGTTGCATGTTAATAATGGAAAGGCTATGTATGGCTTATGTTTTCATAAATCACTAATTATATGCATACTGATCTAATTCAGACTTCATGTCTGATTCTTGGGAGAGAGATACCCTTATCTACCTCAGATAGTACCCTGGGTAAACCTCCCCATAGAGATACCCTCCTTGAAAATCCCATCAAGAACCTGGAAAGAGGATGTGAAGGCGGAAGGCCTTAGTAACCCTGATAAGTATCAAATCGATGGATGAGATTCCGTCGGGAGATCTGTGGTCAATCACGGCCATTAGATCGGAAGAAGAAGTTGGGGCGTTAAATGCCTTAGCCCTGATAGGTGTTGATCGACGGACGAGATCCCGTCAGAGGATCTGTAGTCACTCACGGTCATTGGATTGATAGAAGAAACAAGGGCGTTAAAATGCCTTAACCCCCTTTTCCTTTGTCTGCATGAATAGTGAAGAAATCCAGATCGTAGATCCCCAAAGCCCATGAAAGTATCTGGACCGTTGATTTTTCCACATCCAGGAAGCCATGGGAGAGTGCACAAGATTAGGAACCAATCTGAGCCATCAGATCTCAGCTAGAAAACCTGACATCAATTAGATCTGTCAAGAGATACCCAAGGATTAAACCCCCAGTAAATAGGGGCGAGAGCCCCGAAGTAGATTTGGGTCGTCCAATTAAAGGAGGCCACGTGTCACGAGATTTCCCACTTCAGGAAATCGGGAATCGAGAACTCGAGAGTTCTGGTGACACGAGATCGAGACATTCCATGGTAGAAACCTTGAAGCAGCTTTGGACCGTCCGATTATGGGAGGCTACGTGTCGAGAGATTATCCATTTCGAGGATCGGATTCGGGAGTCCCGTTGACAAGAGGTCGGGCCCTCACCTTGATAAATCTTGATGGAAATAACATTGTGGTCATGTGAGAAGAGGTCATATTGGCCAAGGCATAGCCCAGGGGGCTAATTGTCGATCGGGGCCCATTCGACACTTCGGCATTTCGGCACTCGGAACACTGAAGGGCATGCTCCCCTGTGCCCACAAATCTTGAAATCCGGACTTGCAAACTCCCACTTGTTAGTATGATGGTTAAGTCTTGATCAATGGGGGAGATCCTTTTGGAGGATCCAGAGTCTAGGATGACCGTCAAATGTGGGGGAAGGAACGCGGAGGATAGTTCCTCTACCCCTCTCAGTCCTTGCAAGCGATGAACGGACGTGATCCTTTCGGAGGAATCCAGAGTCTAGGATGACTGTTAGATGTGAGGAAGAGATATCGGCGTTAAGCTGGGGCGCAAATGTGCATTGGGATAGTGGCGAGCAGATCTGGACGACCAGAATCCATGCACCCAGATCTACGGCTGAGGCTTCATTTTGGAGCCCCCTTGTTGTTCTGTCTTTAGCAGTGAGTGGGGGGGTTTGGAATCGGATGCACAACTCTCGAATGGTCAGGATTAAGTCGCCTTGATTAATGATGTTCAGGCGAATTCTGGACCCCCCTTGCCATTCTTCCTTTAACGGGGGAGGTCCAGAATGGTGTGTTAATGATGTGGGCCCCCCTCCTGTCATGTCACCTTCCGTGTTGTGTTTCCCTCTTGCCACCTGTATTCAACTTAACCGTGCGACGGGGCCCATTCCTATTGGCCACTCGCTATCCCTGTTTGGATTCAGTGTTTATTGAGTTGCCCGTTTCTATTCACCATTCGCTAGCCTTGTCGGGGTTCAGCGTCTGCAGAGTTGAACGACTCGACACTCTTGTAGCGCTGAGACACGAAACGTGAAGAGGCACCATAATTGTTGGACCAGTGGTCGTGACCCACAATCACATGGGAGCAGATGAGGGAAGAACTAGCTTAAGCTAGGCCTCCATAGTTATGTCGGGGGTTCTGATTCTCGAAGAATAGGTGAAAATTTTGATTATGGTAGTGGGTGTGTTACAAATTGGTATCAGAGCATGGTTACAACACTTGGCCTACTTGGGCTCATGTACGAGCCGCGTAAGGAGATATTGTTATCTGAAATTTCTCTTTAAGGAGAAGGACTGCAGAATGAAACTGTAATTTGGAAATTTCTATAACCCTCTATTAAAATGGAAACTACTCTTATAGGAGTAGGGATGCACTGATCGTTATCACTGATAAGATCTGAGTGCAAGTAACAGAGGTGGAATAAATTGTGCTATGAAGCTGCACGAGCCAGACAAGGGACATGAACTGAGTTGTTCTGTTTTGGTGTGACGATGGCTACCTACTAAAGAAAGTAGAGTCTCTGGTGATTGACATGGTTGGTCAGATAAGGATTAATTCCCAAATGAAGAACCCCTTCATGATTTGGGAAATCTGGTAAGGACTGGTAGGATCCTTAGAAAGTTATGATTTCTGCATTATTAAGAGACTAAACCCTGAGCATATAATTCCTCGTGATTGAGAGGAATGGTGAAAATATGTAGGGTCAGATTTACCTGACCTATAATGGTTAGAATCGATAATGAGGATAACCTGTTTGAGGATTCCTTTAGGATTGTTGCTAATTCCCAAGAGTGACCCTTGTTGGTCATTTCCATAAAGAGAGGATAACACCCATATGTGTTAGGACTATGAGATTAGTCTTGTAAGTAACTTAAAAATCTCAGAAGATATAGCAAGAGAAATCCTTCAAAAAATAATTTTGAAGATTGGATGGGATCTAGAGTCAATATCCATTCAGAAAGAACCGAAATGTTTTGAGCTGTTCGATCTCAGGGAAGTAGCACACTTGTTAGTTGCAAGGAGATACCATAATTTCACAAGACCAAAAGGCTTGGGAGAAGCAATGAGAAATTTTCAAAAAGATCATAGCCATTGATCAAGGAGCAAATTGGACCATTGATCATCCATAGAAAATTTCGCAATTCCGGGGATCGAAGGATTCGAGCTTCTTCATAATAGAAGTCCCGAAGTCACGAAATCACGAAATCGCGACATAATCACGACCGTCGATAGGAGAGTCGTTGGTGACTGTTAGATATAATTGATCGGAAGGAAGATAAGGTTGATAACCTCTCATCACTTATAAGCTCGGGAGGAATAGTATCCATTAGATTGGAATCAACGAGAGCCATTGATCTAGAGCTTCGAGGTTTTGTCTATTGGGAAAATGGAAGCATAGACTTCCCAAAGTCATGCCAGGTAAGTCACCAATTTAATCAGGACTGTTGATTTCCAGAGAGATCTGGACCATGGGATCCAGATTGTCAGACCTGCATAGATTAGTATTTTGGGAAACAGTGGAGCGGTGTCCATGGATTTGCCGAAATACAGGATCCTAACGCGTGTCTGAGAATTGACCCCAGATTTTGAGTGAAGGGTCATGCGGATGAAAGAGTCGAGAAAACCTTAGCCTCGGTCTTTTGGGGTTTTGAATTTCAGGGGTCGAGGAACCAGAGTTCCTTGCAACATGAATTCCGAAATCGTGAAATGCGAAGCGCCTTTTAAATTCGGATCATGGTCACCACCGATGGTCGCGTGAGGAGAGGGCGTAAGCCAGTATGATGAATAGTGCATGAGTTTAATGCAGCGAGGAGCTTCATATTAAGAAGCCTGATACTCATACTAGTAAGGTATGAATGATATATATAGAATGTGCAAGTAATGCACATGTATGATGTAAGAGTATGAGTATACTAGAGGCCCAACATGATGGCCTTGATGAGTGAAACGTGAGGCAAGAATTACACTTGCCAAAATTGAATGAATACCATGGATGCATGGTTGACTCCATTCTGAAGAGTCATGAAAGCCCTGTCTTGAATGATGGCTTAAGGGGAATGTACTCCATTCCCTAGGGAAAGCTAGTACAATTAAAGGAAAGAGTAAATGAGTGAGGATGTTTTGATGTCTTGAAAATAGGCAAATGTTTATGCCTTTGAAGATCATATGAGAAGGATTGTGGACAATCCTGAGATGACTGATTTTAAAAACAGAAATGTATGTGGGCTATGGAATATACCTATGATAGCTACATGAAGGCTTAGGATTATGAAAGTGTTTAAGTACATCATAGATGTAAGTTAACAAAGATGCGTGTTTATATTCCTTAAGGGGAATATTTGGTAGACCACTAAAAAGCTAACTCAAGGTTGAGGCCATCACAGATGGTGATGGATCTGCAACAAGGAAGTTTCATGCTGAAGGAGTTCCCGGTGGAGGAACGGGGTAAGTACCCTGTTAGAAGAAAAGAGTCACAACCCTGATAATTGTTGAAGGTTGGACAATGAGATGCAAGGTCTGCCCATGTATAAGAATCCTGGATTACATTTTTGAAAGAATCATGTAAGTAATAGAAGACTAATAACCGAATGTAGACCATTCTGATAACCAAATGGAAGTGTGTAGGGTGCACATGTTCATGATTCAATATGAGCAAAGAGTTGCTACTAAAGCATGATAAAGTATCCTAAGAGTTAGGATGAGCCTAACCCAGGGCTGCTCAGAAAAAGAGCAGTTGTGGAAACCAGTATGGTTGGTAAGAGGCCAGTAAACCCCTGAGTATGATTGAATGAATAAATGGGTATGTTTATCTGATACAGCTTGGTTGAAGCTATGATTAAGGAAAGACAGTGAGACCTTAGAGATAACTTGACTTGGCTGAAAATCCCTAGGTGATGTAGAAAGAATTGGAAGAAGGGGAGAGCCCTCAATTCTCTCCTTACTGTGCATTACGCTTCTATGGGATAAGAAAGCTAGTACATTTATGAACGAAAATGCTTTGACACTATAATAATGATGGTTGTAATGCTGTGAAAACAATTGAGAACTGTTGTGTTACACTCATGAAAAACATTAAGGATAATGTGATGAAGTGCATATACATATGATACACATGCCTGAAAATGTTTCTATTAATTAAATGCAGTGATATTTGCATTTTAATTACATAATGATTAATGTGCCTATGGTGTATGTCATGTGTAGAAAGGAATAATATTGGAACTATTGAGAAAGACGGTTTCCAACAATGAACAACCTCAAGAAGAGGGTGACCATGGAAAGACTGCAGTCGAAAGGTTGTTGACGCGACCGTGAAAATCCTGCTAAAGCACTACTGATAAGGTAGAGAATAGAGAGAGGGTGCTAGCAACCAAGAACCAATCATAAAGTGTGATGAACTTGAAATCAATGCAAGGAAGCATTGGGTATGAATGTGGCCATGGATAGTGGCACATTTGTTAAAACCCTTTGAAATGTTGAATTGCGTTTGAAAATATATATGTACATGGAAAATCTAACTATTTGTTTGGCTGATTGAGGAATGAATTGCAGGAAGCAGAGGGTCATGGATATGGCAGTAAGGTAAGCCCATAGGAAAGGCCGATTGCCTGCTGAGCCAAACTGCAAGGAATGGTATTTCCTTTTGAGAAAGTAGTTTAATCGTTAAGTATGCACAATTCTGAAATTGTTGTGATGATGTGGTAAAGGTGCCATAAAATGTATATGCATGGAAAAGATAACAAGTTGTTTGGCCGATTGAAGTTGAAAGTGCAGGAAGAAAAGGGGTCTTGGATATGGTAGCATTGTAAGCCCATAAGGAAGGCCAATTGCCTTCTGAGCCGAACCATTATGGGAAGGAGAGTCCCATAATTATGAATTTGGTTCCTGTACAGAACAAATATGAAAACAAATCATGAGATTGGAAAATCTGTGGGTGACAAACTTGCAATAAAATTCTGAAAGTTAGAATTTATGATGACGTCTCACGAAATCTTGTGTACCTGTGATACAGGTGAGAAGAAGAGATTTGTCCTGAGAGGAACAAATGAATGTTGTCAAAGCTGAAGATGATGAATGTGGCTATTGTTGAGCCATGAAAACCCCATGATAAACCATGATCACCTGAAAATTATTGTGTTGAGGTAACACAAGTCAAAGGGACGCCTCGACAGAGCAAGTCTGCGGGACGCCTTGACTGTAAGGCTCAATAGGATCTCTAAACTTCCTGTGTGAGAAATCCTCGGCAAGACAAGATGGATCGCCCGAGGGACTGTATAATAGCGAAGGGGATGCCTGAGCCTGGGCTAGAGGGAGAGTGACCGCAAGGAAGAGGAGACCTTAAAAATTTCCTGTTGAATTATGAAATTTTTCTTTTGACTTATGAGCAACAATAAGATGTGATTAATTTGTTTGTTGACCAAGAATTATGGAAGGTAGATGACAAAGACTGAGATCCTAGAAGAGGACCTGACCAAGGAAAAAGGTCAAGACTTCTGAAGGGGCCAAATAAGAAATGCATGACATGTGTTTTGAGAAAGAACACCAAGGACGGTGTTCCTTTAAGGGGGAGGGAATTGTAACACCCTGTTTCCCCCAAATTTGTAATTAATCCTAATATAGGATTTACCATGCTAAGGCATGATGAAAATGTGAATGTATGATGAGAATGGAACTTATGAAAAGGTCGATAAATGTAAATAAAATTATGAATATATATATTGCAGGATTGATAAGAGGGGATATACTGAAAAAGAGACCACGATGGCTATATAAAGGTGGTGGAAGGCACCTGGGACGGTGGCGTTAACTTCCACCAAAAATCGATACCGTATTTGGTCTCCACTGGCCTGGAGAAATAAGAGCGGCTTGCTAGCTCGAAATTAATTACTCGCAGGTTGGTAGGTGGATGGCTCCTCATGTGTAATGAGGGGATGGGGGTAAACCACCCATCCATGGACCGTCCTGACACCTGACCACCACGAGGGGGATCGTGCCACATGCAACCTCACCAGAAAGGAAAATGCAGGAGGTGTGGGTGATCGGGGGCAGACAAACGTGAGGAAGGAAGAAGAACTCTGGAAAAACATGCAGAGTGAGTGATAGCAGAGAAGGGGGAGAGTAACCCTCGTTCTCGGTCACTGGTAAAATGAGATGAAGTCTCCCAGCATTGTGATCTCATCTCGGGGGTGGCTAGTGGTAAATCTGTTGGGATTCACTGAGCCTACGGTTGGGTGGAAACGAGCACCCCTCTCAGCAGTTGCATAACCCCTGGTGTTATTTCTGATAAGTGTTTTTACATCTTGTATCTTGAAATGTATATTCTGACTTTTATGCTCATAAGCTGTGAAATTGTGATTGATTTCAGTGTAAGAATGTTTGTATGGTGTTTTGATCAGTACTGGTAGTTGCATGTTTATAATCGAAAGACTACGTATGGATTATGTTTTCATAAATCGCTACTTATATCCATATTGATCTAATTTAGACTTCACATCTGGTTCTCGGGAGAGAGATACCCTTATCTGCCTCAGATAGTACCCTGGGTAAACCTCCTCATAGAGATACCCTCCTTGAAAATCCCATCAAGAACCTAGAAAGAGGATGTGAAGGTGCAAGGCCTTAGTAACCCTGATAAGTATCGAATCGATGGACGAGATTTTGTCAGGAGATCTGTGGTCACTCACGACCATCAGATTGGAAGAAGAAGTTGGGGCATTAAATGCCTTAACCCTGATAGATGTTGATCGACGGACGAGATCCCGTCGGAGGATATGTAGTCACTCATGGTCGTTAGATTGATAGAAGAAATGAGGGTGTTAAAATGCCTTAACCCCTTTTTCCTTTGTCTCTGTGAATAGTGAATAAATTGGGATCGTAGATCCCCAAGGCCCATGAGAGTATCTAGACCATTGATTTTTCCACATCCAGGAAGCCGTGGGAGAGTGAACAGGATTAGGAACCAATCTGAGTCATCAGATCTTAGCTAGAAAACCCGATAGTCATTGGATTTGTCAGGAGATACCTGAGGATTAAACCCCCAGTAAATAGGGACGAGAGCCCCGAAGTAGATTTGGGCCATCCGATTAAAGGAGGCCACATGTCGCAAGATTTCCCACTTCGGGAAATTGGGAATTGAGAACTCAGGAGTTCTGGTGACACGATATCGGTACGTTCCATGGTAGAAACCCTAAAGCATCTTTGGACCATCTGATTATGGGAGGCTACATGTCGAGAGATTATCCATTTCGGGGATCGGGGATTCAGGAGTCCCGTTGACAAGAGGTCGGGCCCTCACCTTGATAAATCCCAACGGAAATAACACTGTGGTCATGTGAGAAGAGGTCATATTGACCAAGGCATAGCCCAGGGGGCTAATTGTCGATCGAGGCTCGTTCGACACTTCGGCATTTCGACACTCGGAATACCGAAGGGCATGCTCCCCTGTGCCCACAAATCCTGAAATCTGGACTTGCAAACTCCCACCTGTTAGCATGAGGGTTAAGTCTCGATCAACGAGCGAGATCCTTTTGGAGGATCTAGAGTCTAGGATGACCATCAGATGTGGGGGAATGAACGCAGAGGATAGTTCCTCTACCCCTCTCAGTCCTTGCAAGTGATGAATGGATGTGATCCTTTCGGAGGAATCCAGAGTCTGGGATGACCGTTATGTGTGAGGAAGAGATGTTGGCATTAAGCTAGGGCACAAATGCGCATTGGGATAGTGGCGAGCAGATCTGGATGACCAGAATCCACGCACCCAAATCTATGGCTAAGGCTTCATTCCG
>ML778864.1:56033-75510 GCA_009831015.1 Picea engelmannii | reverse complement strand
CAACTCTCCAATGGTCAGGAATAAGTCGCCTTGATCAACGACGTTCAGGTGAATTCTAGACCCCCCTTGTCATTCTGCCTTTAGAGGGGGGGGGTCTGGAATGGTGTGTTAATGATGTGAGGCCCCCTCCTGTCACGTCACCTTCCGTGCCATGTTTCCCTCTTGCCACCTGTATTCCACTTAACTGTGCGACGGGGCTCGTTCCTATTGGCCACTCGCTAGTCCTGTTGGGATTTGGTGTTTGCTAAGTTGCTTGTTTCTATTGTCCATTTGCTAGCCCTGTCAGGGTTCGATGTTTGAAGAGTTGAACGACTCGACACTCTTGTAGCGTAGAGACGTGAAACACGAAGAGGCACCATAATTGTTGGACCGGTGGTCGTGACCCATGATCACATGGGAGTAGACAAGGGAAGAACTAGCTGAAGCTAGGCCTCCATAGTTATGTCGAGGGTTCTGATTCTCGAAGAATAGGCGAAATTTTTTATTATGGTAGTGGGTGTGTTACAGTAATGGATTCAAATATGGAAACTTCTTCTAAGGATGCTAATTAATGATAATACACAAAATTATAAGAGGGAGAAATCCTAAGAGGAGTAGCAACTTAAGTCCTCCTATATTTTGACCTCAAGAAACAAAGTGCTAGGGTGTAGGCACCTCTAGGCCCTAGTGCCTTGCTCTCCTTATCCTTTTTATGGAGTAAAAATTATGCAACAACAACCAAATGCAAACCTCTAGAGTGATAGAATTTTAGGACTCTAGGGTTTCACTAGTTACTAGATCAATTTAGTGAAATCTTGGTACATAAAAAGTAAGAAAGTAGCAACTTAAGTTTCTTACTTCAAGCATTAAATACACCATGTAATTTCATAATCTTGTATGAGAAAAAAAAAACCATTCAATAGATGAAAAGATGTAGATTTTACTTACTTGCACCAAGAATAATCATGAATATACCATGCGAGATCACCATAAAACTCCAAAAATTGATCCAAGTTGCAAATAAAAGCCTTAAACAAGAATGGCACGTCACTATTTCAGCCAATAACCCTAACAGGGTGCAAATTTCATACCCCCTTGTCTCTAAGGACAAGTCGTGATGAAAATGAATGTCACTTTCTACTTATTTATACAAAATTTAACCTAAAATTAATTTTAGTTCATAATTACTGGGCTAACGTCACTAGTTTTTTGACACAAATTAAATCTGGACAAAATAAAATGAATTTTCATCTAAGAATCACTCTAGGGGTGATGTCATGCCCCTCTAGGGTGACGTTGAGCCCCATATGTGGAACATTGAACAAGGAAAGTGGAACGCTTGGCCTCCAGAGGCCTAAAATGATCCCCACACGTGACATCAAGCTCACAAATGCCTCCAAAGATGAAACCCTAGCTTTGGATGATGTCTAGGGATATCATGGTGATGTACAAGACTCTCAAGGGATAACGTCCATGTGGGAAGAGAAAAATCCCATGGGTCTAGGTATGCCAGGGTGCCTCCAAAGGCAACATCCTTCTTTCTCCCAATGCAAGTTTTCAATCTTGTCTTACCCATGGCTGGGGTTTCAGTATCCATTTGTGGGATTTAATCCCCCATGAAGGTACGAGCTAATCATTCCCTCATGTATACCTATCCACTGGGAAAGGTCCTGCAACAACAACAAGTAAACCCTCCAGGGGTTCATAAGTCACATGGATCATAGCATGTAAATCACATCCAATGATTAAATTACCCAAACATGTGCATCAAACCCCCCTTAACCCAAACAAGTTCTCAAATATGTTATGGAATTTGACAAGTTAGGTTTGGAGAAGGTCTCATGGTGTCCTATTGGGCTAACCTCTCTTGAGTTTGGGGTGTTTCCCGAGTGAGATCTAGTCCAAGTCATGTAAGTGTATGAGGTGGCATGAGGTAAATATTTGGGCATGGTGTGCATGTAATAACATGGGAATGTAAAGTCTTACATGTGGGTTCTTTTGTAGAGGGAGAGTTGCACCTTGTCATGAATGGAATTGTTTCTTAGCCCATTCATTACCTTTTACTCTTAGCTTTATTTCTTTTGATATTTTTCTCTTTTTCTTCAAGGAAATAGTTGAGGGCCACTATCCTGGATTGATGACCAGAGGTGACAGGATTATCCACAAAAATTTCATGGAAATGAGAAGGTTGGCTTGTGATGAGACCCCCTTTCTATTTGCTATGCCACCAAGAGTCACTACCCTGGCTTGGTGACCAGACAGGTGGTAGTGTCATACCGCTACATGCCCATGGTCATAATAGGCCAGCTCATGATGAGACCTCCTATCCATCAACTAGTACCTTGAGTGTTTATGTTATCTTATGGGTCCCCTTTTCTTACTGAGAATATTTTCAATGCTTTCTCGGGGATCCCTAGGTGAAGCATATTGAAGGTTTCAACATTGGATTTTAACTCTTGCCAGCTACGTTTACCCTCTGGGCCTTTAGCCCCTTCTTCCCACAAGGTAAGGTACAACCCTTCCTAGTGTAGCCAATCCCAATGCCAAAATAAGGATAGGGGAAATGAAAGGAATAAATATGGAAAGTGGTAAGTATGGAGGGAACGAATGATGAATTTTCACAGATCCACCCAATAACAACCCATCCTAAAGGAAAATCAACTTACTAGGGAACCATGTCACCCTTCTAGGTATGAACGAGGAAAAGAGCATAATTTCCAAGTAAACGTCATGAAATGAAGAAGGATTGAATACAGCATATTCAAGTGCTTAAAAATCAGAGTGATACATACCATGATACTCAGACTCATTACCTCATCAAGAAAGACTCATCGCTACTTCAAGACCATGCTGGTGTGATGGATACTACTGTTGGTGATAAGTGGATTGAAATGAAGAAAAGAGGGGCCCTCCAGGGCCATGCTCAAGTCGCCTGGCTCTCAATACTCCATTTCTGGGACTTGTGGGCCTCAAGACATGATCTCCTTAGTTATCCGTAGGCTAGAGGATAACAGGTTCTTCCAACCAAGGCCATCCCGAGTTAAACAATATCTCATGGATTTTAGTCCCAAGGATCTCTTTTTACAATCAACCAAGTGGTTAGGACATGATAATTTCTTCAAGTAATAAATGATATTCGAATACCACTCATCATTCTCCAATTCACTCAATACAACATTCACTTGATCATTTTCATTTAGCCCCAAATATTTCTCATCTCCTTCTGTTAAATCTTAACCAAACCTTGCCACTTTATGATCTTAGTTGGTTTAATTTCCATGTCATATTCTTGAATATTTGATACCCATTCACCCCTAACTCCAAGACAATCTTGTTGTGCTAACACGTCCTTAATAGCTAGGTATGAGACAAAGGTTATTATTTTATTGTACTCGACATAACTTATAAATTGTTTCAATGATTGCACCAATGAATAAGCTTTCTTCTCTGTAATCATGTAATTTAATTCAACATCCCTTATATTTTGACTCATGAAAGAAATGGGTTGCTTATTATTTTCCTTATTAATTTGCAAGAGCATGCCAACAACAATATCTTCAGATGCAGATTAAAAAAATGATAAAATCTCGAGAATAATTTGGGCTGACAAGGATTGGTGTCATTGTGATATCTTCTTTAATATATTTAAATTATTTCCTACTACCATCATCCCACTTGAACAAAACACCTTTCTTCAATAGATCATTCATTGGTTTGACAATCACAATTTTTTTTGGAATGAATCTTCTTATAAAGTTGATTTTACAAAGAATGACTGTTAATTGTTTCTATTATCTACGAAAGAGATATTTATAATGGACTAATATCTTGTTGGATCAATACAGATACCATGTTTAGACACAATATGACACGACAAATCCCCTTGGTCTATACCAAATTTTGACTAAGTTAGGATTAAATGAGATTCCATACTTCCTACATCTCTCAAACACTTTCTTTAGATGATGCACATGTGCATTCCTCTCTTTGGACACCATAATCAAGTAATATTGGTAAATTTAAATTGTCTTTCTAACTGTATTGGCCACCCAATATGAATGTCTAATGGGGGCTATGATATTCACATCAATCATCGTTTGTAGTTCCTTTTGGATCAAGGGGGCTAACATGGGGTTTCTATTTATTTTCTTTTGTCTAAAAGGTTGTGCCCCTTCTTTTAGCAAAATAGTTTGATGACTTATGTCTCCTTTCTAGGCCTTTAAATCATCGAATGACCAAGAATATACATCTTTTTACTCATGGATCAATTTTTTTTATATATCTCCCCTCATCATGAGTAGTGTTATTTCCTAATTTGACCATCCTAGGAGTATATGTTGAACCAATGTTGATCTCAAAATATTCTTCAGGTTGATCAATAATCTTTTTCCCTTTGTACATGTCATGTCTATCGAAGATTCTCTTCAAGGGAACAATTCCTTTTGGAATTGAAATTTTTGGCAAGTCTTCAATTTCCAACTCTTGAATCTTAGTTTCTCCTTTCCAATTAACTTGGTTTTTCAAAAAATCTTCCGAATTATTTAGAAAATGGACAATTTGAGCATAATCATGAAAAACCTACCAATGCTCAAAGTTGTCGAGAATGGTTGGTTTGAAAACTATTTCCATTTTACACTCACCTGTGACCAACTCCCTGCATGGTTGCAAAGTGGATGTTGTTATTGCTAATGCATCAACAATTTTTTTTTTCTCTTAGAACTTATTCAATTGCAAAAGAATAAAAAAGTTTTATAGTTTCCCATATTGCATTTCTATACCTTTTCAATCTCCCATTCTTTGCAACAAACACTTTATTTACTTACGAAACAATAATATCAGAATCCTTGATTGCATTTAAACACTTAATTCCCATGTCTTGGGAAAATTATAATCTTAGAGTCAAGGATTCATAATCAACAATGTTATTAGTAAAATTAAACTCGTGTCTATATGAAAAAATCTCATCAATGCCTATCAGAGACAAAACAACACTCTCATCTCTACCTCCTATCCTAGATAGAGCACCTTCAAAACACATGGACCAAACACCATCATGGTTCTTTTCCTTCTTTATCACTAGTGAATTTTCAAAGACACACAAGTTGCTAAATTCCTCATCAACACACATCAACCCATTCATAGGGTCCTTAGGATCTTCTACTTGGTATCTCATAGCTGACTGTATATAAAGGGTGATAAAGGTTCCTTCATAGATTGGGATGGTTTCATAAGATAAGTCCATTTTAATTCCACCTCCAAAACTTGCATCCCACATTTTAGAAAATAGCATTCCCCATACATCAGACACATCTATTACTACAACATTATGTGGTTTTCAATCCCAACTAGTTCTTCACCTTTAAAGACATCACATTAGTGGAATCCCTAGAATATAACATACAATTATGGAAGAGGTTATTCACGGCCAAGGGGATGAAGAAAGGTGCATTCCCTCCATTCTTTGTATAATAATTCATGGATTACAAAAATACAAGAGGATATTTAGGTCTCTCTTCAACATTCAATAAGTTTTTTACTTTCTCCATCTAGGAAGGAATCTTAATTAACTCGGAGAGAGGGATAAGAACCATAACCTTAGCCAAGACATTTTTCACATCAACATTTAAGTGCACATCATAATTCTTGTTTGATGTTGATGGAGGATTTGGATCAATATTCAAAGGTGAAGGGTATCGAGTAAATTTTTTTCTTGGTGGCTCAGGTTGCGAAGCATCAGGTACTTTTTTTCTTTTAGTGTATTAAAGGTATTTATCTTTCCATAACTTTTTCTTAGATTCTTCTTCCATGGAATTCAAAATTCCCAACCTTGCCAACCTAGCTACATCAAAGATTTTATGTTTGATTTTCTTCATTTTCTCATCAATGATTGTGTAAGTCATTTGAGGCACAATATATCTAGGATCTAAATCTTCAACAATGTTGATATTCTCATGGCCACTAAAATATTCATCTTCCTTATTATTTTTATTTTGAGGGAATTTTCATTCTCTATGTCACTCATTGCAAGACAAGAACCACATGATTCCTTCTTAATTAATCATATTAGAAGGGGAAAGGGGGGTTAGGCACCCTTTTCTTAGAAGGATGTCTATTTATATTCCACCCTTGATTTCCTCTTAGTGTACATTTGTTATTATACTGAGGTATATGAGGAAAGTTTTGGTGTTGACCCTTTTCCCTTTCGAAAAAAACTACTTTATTTAGGAGAGTGGCTTGCGTTTGCATGATTTCTATTCCCAATTCATCAAACTTTTGAGCTAGAGACATTACATGGTCTTGGGAAAGATCGACATTATTCATAGCCTTAGGCTTAGTATGTAACCTAGAATGAGGCGCACTAAAAGGCTCTAATTTAGAAGTTAACATATTATCTTCAATTTTTCTAGCCCACCCTTGAGCTTCCTCTAAGTTGTTTGGTAATTTATCTCTCAACATAAAACTAAATTTCCCATCAAAAGCATTGGTGTGTTTTAGGAGGATGGAACCATCTCTCAACTTAAGATCATTAGGTATTTGTTTGATCAAGTTGCTAAACCTCTAATGAAACTCCCTAGTTTCATTATCCTTCTTTTTGATCTCATGGAATTGGGTTAGCATCAATCTACCATCCTTTCTTATTGCCCATATTTTCATGAAGGCCTCATAGAAGGATTTACAACTTCTAATACTATTGACATGCAAACTATTATACCATCACCTGACATTTTCTTCCAAGTTTATTGAAAAGAGTTTCATAGCCACATCCTCATGTCCATTTGGGACACCATATATACCAAGGGAATTATAAAAATGACTGATGTGGTCTTCAACTATGATGACATTATTCTGTGATAACTTAGGTAACCACATATCAAACTTATCAGATAAATTATGAGGGTACCCTTGAATCCTAGACATATCCAAGGCCTTGTGGTAATTTGTAATGCATGGTTGAGTTTCCATTATGATTACCCTTGAAGTACCAATGATAAGGGTTCTTATGTCCTCTAGGATTTCAAGGTTATCTTTTGGAGCACGTGAATTCCTTTGGATTCTCCTTCTATGGAATTTTATAGGATTAGCATATATACGAAAAATTCTTTGGTTGGAACTTCTTGTAGCGTATCCAACACTTGGGTTTTCTTCCTATGGAGTTGCTAGATGAGTAAAATTAGGCAAGGTTTTGGTTTCAACTCATTAAAAGGTTTGAAAAATATACTGTGTATAACCAAGGAGACTGATTCATTTTTCCCTAGCAATGAAACCAAAGTGTTATGACATAGTCTTGCACCCCAATGCAAATCCCACACAAAGGCACAAAGACAAGTGTAACACGAAAGTATTTCCATTGTCACCTAGACAACTACTTCCTTATTTTTAGTGAAGGACAAGTCAAACATAAGGGAGCCTTCCTTGGTAGGACATAGGGTTCCAAAGGCAAGGCGAGGAAAGTATAAGGTCACCTATGTTGCTATCCAAATTACCACCAATTTATTATGATATGTAAGTTGTGAATTAAGGTGGTTATCACGGTAAATTCTATATTTAGGTTATTCACTTTTAGGGCTATTTTAGAGGGTTTGTTAGATGATTTTCCAATGAAAATTACTCCCAAAAAATCTAGATCTGAACTCTACTAAGGGCCATTATAAAACTTGCTTGAAAGATGAATAAATTCAACAATAGACAAGTAATAAAAAATAGCATGGTTCAGCCAATTAAACATATTTTTTATGAGTGTTTTATAGGTCTAAAACAACAAGTAAACCTAGAATTAATACAATTTTCTTAGTCTAAAATTTTAGGGCATGTAACAGCCAACAAAACCAAGTCATTTCACTCTAAAAATTGCAGAAATATAAACCAACAATTTTACAAGTTAGATGATTTTTGAATTCAAACACATGCAAAATAGACAAGATGTTTAGTGTTTCTATGGATGGAAATTTATATGCAAGCTACAAAATATCATATTTACCCTAAAAGAAATGCAAAAGAAATTGGAATTTTAATTTTATAATTGACTAGACAAGAATAGATTATTGCCTATTTGATGTTTTTTGGAATATGGGGTGTTGACAGGCTAGAATGACCCGTTTAATTAGATGAGGGAGAATTCCCAATGGTAGGTCCCAATCAGAACTGCTCTCGTTTGGGGTAGCATTTCCCACGAGTTTATGGTCCTCGCTGCCACTTAGAATTAGAAGAAATAAAAAGGGGAAAGACATTGAGTTTCCCCCCAAAGAGTTCTAAATAATTCTAAGACTAATCTAAGTAAAGGAAACTAATCTAATCTAACTAATTCTCACCTATCCCGAGAGAAAAAATGGAAGATGAGCACAACTTAAAATGAGACTTTGATAGTAGAAATAGTTCATGGAAGCCAAGAGCATGTTATAACAATAATACTACAGAAATTATCCCAAATAGTTGAAAAGGAAATTTGTAACATCATCCCTGGACTCATAAGAAATCACAATAGCATAAGAATCTAGAATACTAAGCACATAAATAGTTCATATGATCAATACCTAGAAAACGTAAAACACAAATATAAGTGTAGAATAGTCCCACAAGCATTTGCTAACTGTCATGACTTTAAAATGCCTCCTGCTCTTTATTACTCAAAGACAATAGTACCATATTTTGTTAAAAAGGGAAAAAATCCATCTTTTCTGCTATAAGATCTTTTTTATAAGACCAGAGAGAGACTTTTCACTTCCCATGGCTATTCATTTCATTTTCCCCCAATTTGTTTTTTACATTTCGAAAATCTAGATGTGGGAGTTACAAATGGAATATGAAGAGACCCCTCGGTGGTTATTTTTGTCCTCTGGTAGTTTACAAATGATATTTATTGAAAAACAATCATTGACTCTGCCCATTGGCGTTATCTTTTGTTTCTCAAAAGTTTCTGGGAATTTATGGCTTCAATCTATGGAATGTGATAATTGTGGCTTCATGTTCTCTATATTAGCTTTCCATTGAGCTATTGTTGGTTCTATTTCATTGCTCGTAGCTCAAGATATGATTGTTTGAAGTGGGCATATCTACTTCTACATCCAAATTAAGGTTATTTTTGTGTTTCACATTTCTGGATGATTGTGTCTCTTAATATCCAAACTTTCTATTCTATCATGTTCTTCTCTCCTATATCTTTCCATCGATCTCTCATGGGCCTGATTTCATTTCTCGTAGCTACAGATATAGCTTTGTGAAGTTGGTATGGCTATTTTCCCCCCCAAATTCGTGGGTGTCTATTTTCTACATTTTTTGTCATCTTCTGCAACCTGCCTAGCCTAGATACCTATACCACTATGTTCCTCTATCCGATACCTTTCCAATGAGGTATCACATGCCTCATTCCAACACCTATAACAAAAGTTATGATTGTTTGAAAATTGTCACTCAACAACCATTGATCAAGCCTCCAGGTGAATCTGGACCATTGATCTTCATCCTGAAAAGACACCCCACATGCATGAGAGAGTTAAACAATTAATTGTTAAAAAGGTTCAACCCTTATGGATAGTTTGAATCAAAACCCAAGCGGCATGGGATCCACGACTTGTAGAATAGTTTTTTCTAATTTTCCTTTTTTCTAAATGAAGAAAATAATAAAAAATGAAAATATAATACAATGAAAAATAAAAAATAGAAAAAATATTATTTACAGAGTTAAAAATGAAATTTAACCCTAATCTATTAAAAATGATATTTACAAAAATTATGCTACCCCCCACTAGATTCAAATGTGTGACCTCGGAGGATGAGACACACGGTTTTAACCATTAGGGAAATCCATGTTTGTTGTTTATATTATTTGCGAGAAAACATATATCCATGAAAAACTGGAAAAAGGGATTAAATAAAAAATAAATTAAGTAAATATAAAAATAAACAATAAATAAAATAAAAAATAAAATTAATAACTCAATAAAATATTAAATAAAACAAATGTAATTTAAAAATGAAATAAACAAAAATTAAAAAATAAAAAATAATTAAATAATTAAATATAATATAAATCCCCTCCCTTTTCGTCGTCAGAATATTATAGCTCATCCTCACTTATATTTCACTCCACCTCCTTATCGTCGATGACGAGCTTCCTAATATCGTCAATGATTAGATTAACCTTTATTTAACTGATGAGTACATTGCAATACACTTTACCCGTTAGCTCAACATTGCACACTACACATGCTTTAAAGCAATTAATAAGATAATATCAAAAAGGGGTGCACATATTCCAAGTAATAAAATAATATTAAAGGTAAGGTGGGTTGGGGTATCATCATCAGGAAAGGGAAGTAGGTGAGGGTGTGGTATCACATGCTAAAATCACCGACGATGACATCGTCGTCGATTCACCCAAGCTTGCACTCCCGATCATATCCACGTGAAACATAAACATTTAAAAACCAATTAAAATTTTCCCTTTGTTTGCACATTTTTACCAACATTATTGTATTCAATTAATTTACATGACCGATATATTGTGTAGTCATCGGGATTTTACAAGGGATGAGCGGTAAGCCTCGTGAATTCTCCAAAATTTCCCAACAACCATCATTCCACTCAGAGTCATTCACGTGAGAATTTTTTTTCTAATATGTTCATTTTCCTATATACATTAATTAAATATGTTATAATATGATGCAATTATTCTTTATATTATAAAGAACAACAAACCACTTCTTGTTTACAAGAGAAAAACTATCTTGAGGAAGAACATATTGATTGTGAAACCACACCTAATGCAAAGCCCACTGATTCACAAGCAATCACCGATGTGCTTAAGGAGGAGGAACTACCACTGATCAGTGAATCACTTTCTGAAAACTTTACTGGTTCTAGAGAAGATTTTAAGTCTCTTATTTCTTCCACTTATTACCACTTGTATTCTAATCTCTTTAATCTTTTAACTTTGTAGGGAGATACTCATGGTCCTACTCAAATAGACTCAATGGGGATAAACCTTGTTGAAGTACTTGATGGTGGTGATGTGCATTTGGAAGATAGAGAGGTGTGTGACAAGCACTACAACCCTCCATTTTTCATTTGATCTTGCTTACCTCCCTTAAAATGGATCCCCTTATTTTGTGAGCCTAAGAGAAAGCCTCATAAGTCTCCCTCTCCATTTTGATATTCTTTTGATAACTCATGTTTCACTTCAAACTCCTATGAATAGCTCGAAGGAGTTACATTAAACTACTTCAAACAGTTCAAAGGAGTTACTTCAAACTCCTCTGAATAGTTCAAAGGAGTCACTTCAAACTCCTCTGAAGAGTTCATAAGAGTTATTGTCTTTTTCTATGATACACAACGATATCATGAGAGTTGGGAGAAACTCCTCCAATGATATTGAAGTAGTTAATTCTAACTCCTCCGATATGTTTGAAAGAGTTACTTTCAACTATTTTGAACACATCGTAAAAGTTACTATCTCGACTTCCAAACTGATCGAAGAACTTTCTCTTAACTCCTTCGATCAAACCGACCCCAACCATTGCATTTAATGCCATAAATGGCCATGTGGATATATCAATGGAACGGGGTTAGGTTTAGTGTTATCCTACCATTTGAAAGTGAACTATGAAACCTGAGGATAAATGTGCTAAGTTGAACTCCATTCAAGGCTCTCACCTATCCATATCCACCACATGGCGGCCTAATCTAGGTAAGATTACCTCACCTCTCTTCCTTTTTTCAGGCTAGGGTTTAGTCTTTGTTTATTAGTTTTCCTTACCCCCTTGCTCTATATCGATGATCCTCTTCTCCTGCTCTTCGTCATTTCACTCTCGACCACTCCCCCTTTCTCCAACCTTATGTTTCATTTAGAACCTATTCCTTGCCATGGGATGCACAACCAGTCGGCCCTTTCCCCTTCACCGCGATGGACCTTCTCTTCATCCTTACAATTAACCCTTGCAATCCCCCCCAAGCTCACCATAAGCACAAAGACCTTTATCTAGAAATTCCTAAGGTTTCCTTGCTCTCCTCGAAACTGGTCATGATTTTTCCCCGGATTGCTTTCCCATTCTCGTGAAAAAATTCCCTAACTGGGTTCCAAAGGAACTTCTCTGATGCATTCAGGAAAGTTAAAGTTATCTCCTCCACATAGCTCAGAGCGATTGAAAACAACTCCTCCGAGCATATCATAGGAGTTACTTTTAACTCTTTTGAGCATATCGGAGGAGTTACTTTCAATTCCTCTGATATGATTAAAGGAGTTACTCTTAAGGTATCTGGCCTCTTTGGTATTTGTGATATTTCCTTTTGATGACATATCAGAAGAGTTGGAAACAACTCTTTCGATATCATCAAAGGCGTTGTTACCAAATCCTCTGAGGCAACCGAAGGAGTTGTCTTTAACTCTTCTGATCACCATTCTAGAGATTTTTTTCGAAACATTTATTTCTAACCCCTCCGATCTGTATCAGATAAGTTTCCTTTCAACTTGACATCTACAGAAAGAATCTTGCTATGCCTCGGTAATTACAGTATTTCCTATAATTGTCTGATTATTTAGCTATATTTCAAAAACATGCTCTAAATTTATCCTTTCTGCAAGTTCAAACATGTCACCATGGAAGAAGACGATGACGAAAGCAATAGGGGTTGAGCCATCTAGAAACTCCCAAAAAATAGTAGAGGCAGAAATTGTCGGGACCATATATGATGATACATCAAGACCTCTAGAGAAGGATGTAGAAACCTTAAAATGGGAAGAATTATATTATATTTTCAAGAATTCAAACTTCTCCATGGAGGCAGAGGAGCCAGATTAGATCCAGGTGTTCAGGAACATTAGAAAGTCGGGAATTTTTAGGGTGGAAACACATCCAACAGTATTCCCTTGTGCACATGCCATTTCTTGGATTTTGAAGAATATAGACATAAATAGTTGATATGTCTGTAATGGAAGAAAATAACCTATAGCTTCATTCAGGCTCGATGATTTAGATAAATGTTATCATATTGAAGTTAGGAACAAAATACTGTATAGTCAACTCCTCAATGAGTTGGAACTTACACCGAACGATTTATTCCCCGCATGGTACAAAGTAGATAATCAATTCAAGTATTGGCCCAAGAGTCGGTACCCCACAACCAATTTAAGGAGATCATACCAATATATGGTGGCCATGCTTTGTAGGTTATACAAGGAACCAGATTCAACTCATTTACCCCTATCGTACATGCCCCTAACTTATTTATGTGTAGATGTGAGGGTCTCATTCAGCTGGGCAAACATATTGTCTAAAAATATCAAATCTTCCATCTCTGCAATTACACAAGCACAACCAAGAAACTTTCTCAGTTTCCATATATCTTCATATCTCCTAGACATAATGTGTACTGCCCAAAGGTACCCAAACATGGGGTGGAGTTGGTTTCCTCCGTCGACACCGTTATCCACATCTACTACAAAGTGATTTGGGAGCACAAATACCGAACAAAATATCAAAGAATCTGTGAGCACTTCATTGCCCCATTGTATGAATTTATCTTTTGCACCTCACCACCTTGTATGATAGACAAAACCATAAAATTCATAAGAAATATCAGGGATGGGTATTCGATGGAGCACGGTGCCTATATAAGAATATATGGTGCTATGAAACCACCCCACTTACTCCATCGGTTCGTTCCAGACAAACTTGTGCTTCAGGAGGTGGAATATCAATCTATCATACATGGGTTCAGAGGAATGATATACAAATCAAAGAAAGTGATTTGGCCTCTACTACCTCTATACATTGACAACTATTTCTTTGAGAACACCAAGCAAGCTCAAGAAGAAGTGGATATCTTACTTTCCTATCACTTTGGAGAGGAAATATTCAGGAGGCACGACTGTAAGAATATCTTCAAAGAGCACTTCAATAGCATGAGACTCCCGTATGAATACACCACTGAGTTTTGGGAAGAAGAGGAGGTGCATCAAAACGCTAGAACTTATGAATAATTCATTTTCAACAGGCGAAGATATTCAAAAGGAAGGATCGTGGATGAAGAAGATGCACGAGAGGTGGCCAGAAAAGAGGTAGAATGAGATGAAGCTAAGAGATCTTCTCCCATCTTTGTGTCAACTTATTCAGGTTCCACAGAAGAGGAGGAAGGAGCACCAATAAATAAAAAGAGAAGAGACAAAGAGAAAGTGTTGAAAAGGAGGAATGACACTATCAAGAAACAAAAAATAGAAGCCAAGAAAGAAAAGGCCAGGGTAGAAAATGAAGAAAAATTTAAATATGAAGCAAAGACTACTGTAGAAAAAGAAAAGGAGCTAACAGAAGTGACAAGAGTAGCAGTGGAATTAGTAGAGAAAGTGAAAAAAGAAGCAACGGATAAAGCTATTGAAGAAGAAAGATAGAAGAAGAATACAGAGGATAGAGAGGGTGACACAGACTGGATGGAATTGGATATCCCTGGAATGTCCACCGTAGGTATATGAGCAGAAAAAATGAGCAGTGGTTTAGGCCTCGGGCCCTTGGAACCTTTTTGATCGACTGAAGTATTGGATCTAAGAAGTTTCACATACAATAGTAAAACCAATAGAATTGTGCAAGAAAGAGTGAAAAAGGTTCCAACAGCAGAAGGATCCCCTTTGTCAGTGGTTACTGAAGTCCATGTCATAGGAGATGTCAAGGAAAACCCTATGGAAACATCTAGGGAAGGATTTTCATTTATGGATCTAACCATAGACAATATACAGAGGCTATGGTAGCAGAACGAAGAGAAAGAGGTGAGGATTAGGGAGCTAGAAGAGAGGCTTCAACAAGTAAAGATCGATGAAAGAAGTCTCCTAGACTTTAAGGACAATGATGAAAAAGTGAGGAATGGTTTGGAAGGTGCCATCATTGACATGTATGTCAATCTACATCACTTACAAAATGTGGCTGCAATAGTTATTGACCAAAACAAATGGATACAAATGCAGCTGACACAATACAACACTATTTGTGAAGGTATAACTGACATTGATACTTGGATAGAAGATAATCTTGATGTGTCTCCTGAGCCGTATAGGCCCTCAAAATCAGCTAGAAAGGCATACTTGTACGCATTAGATCATTGTCAGTAGGTAGGGAAAAGAGTAGATAAAGAAGTAACAAAGGCGATGGAAATATGTTCAAGGACTCACAAAGCTGCCCAAGAACTGATAAGGAATGGCCATCTCCTAATATTAGATGAACTTGGGAATAATTTGGTCACAGAAGAATTGGTGAATGTAGTCCAAGACAACACAATTTGAAGGAGAAAAATACTCTAAGCAACAATCTTTGGCTCCACCGATCTCATTGACCAATATCTACTACAGTCGATGAAGCTTCACACTATGATACAGACTTTCATGAAAAGACTAGATAAGGATATGAGTGCCCTTGATGACATCATTGCGATGAATGAAGCAACACTGGAACAACTATCATATAGGAGAATCAAGTCACTATATAACTAGTTGGAAGTTTGGATAGCTTATCTACGGAGAGAAATTTCATATGGAAAGGACAAATGACTGTTTTTCTCTCATATTTTTCCTAACCACTTCAAATTTCATCCTTTCTTCCACTTGTCATTAGAATAGAGAATATGAACAATTTTGTGACAACCTCTTGAAGAAGAAGGTGAAAGGGAACTAGCTTTTTGTATAAAATAGAGTAGAAATTCATTAGAATATACTTTTGGATTTTCAAGCATTGTATAGACCCAAGAACATTTTTGAGAACTTATACACTGTTAATGAATATTAAGAATCCCTCAGGGCCATCATGTTATAGAAGGAATTATGTGTAGAAATGGATCGAAGCTTTGAACTACTTCCAGTGAAGATAATTGTTGTTTCTATGGACTATAAGAATGTTGTGTTTGTTGTAGACTAATTCTTATACAATCTTTTTCATTCTGTAGTTATTGATATTTCTTTGGATATTTCAATGCCTTGAGATTTGTGAGTTATTATAGTATACATTGTTGTGATCTAGACTAATCTGGTTATATACATATGTATGCATTTCTCTCCAATCTTCCTCTTTTGTTACAACTAACTGTATAAAAGTTGTGTAAGGTCTTGGTTGCATTAAAACTCATCGATTACTCTAGTGTGATCCTAGCTAGGATAGGTTAGCATATATTAGTAATATATTAGTTTTATCTACATACATGGTTTTCATCTACATATTTTCATTACATCCACCCACTTCATCGATACACCGGGCCATAACCGATACGAAAACCAAAAGACAAAAATAAATGGCAGCTGAGTCAAATTTTGGATGGGACTCCTAATCCAAAAAGTGTATAGTCTAATTGGGACTGTATACCGGGGAGTACCGCTTGTTTTTTTCGGAAGAAGTTGAACCCATCAACAAGAGGATAAGGCCTCTTCCCATGAACTAATCATAATCGAGCCTTACTAGACTTGTTCATGGGATGAAGAGAATTTTGTAGCAAATGTGTATCAAAGGATGTCTTCTTCTTTCTCTTTTTCATTTTTGATCAATAGAGAATCTTCGTGTTCAAGTATCCCTCTAATTAATATTGTTGATAATAGAAGTTCTCACCTTTGTCTTGAAATTACCTCTGATACCATGGTGGATGCTAGTCTATGTAGATCATTTGTTACCACTATTTTTTCTCAAGTTAATGGTTCTTGAAGTGTGAGTCTAGGGAGATTTGCTAGGATTATGAGGCACTTTGGTATATTCCAATGGTTATGTAAAGCCCTTATTCTTTTAGTTTGTCTTCAAGGATAAACAAATTCATTAGCTCGAAGATGATTTCATCGAGAACACCTCACATGTATTCTATGCACGATTCTCATTTGATATGCTACTTTCCATTGAAATCCTTCCATCAATTCTATGATAGAAGTGCAATATTTTACAATATAATTAAAGCATGGTTGGAGAGATCTTGCTTGGAACAATTTCCCATGAATTATCATTGTCATGTATTTAATATGGTGAATAGATTTTATCATTCTTTAATTTTTCCTATATTTACTCTTTTTATTCCATGTTTTGTTTCTATTCTTTAGTCGTAAACATATGTAACAACCCCTCCGTTATGACATCAAATAATTGAGTACACTAGTGGTAATTTTTTTTTGAAACAACTGTTAGGACATATCAAAAATTACACTTTCAAATCTCATCACACCACTACGGAACAAGAATCTGAATACAACATCATTGTTATTCAATATTAACCATATTACATCAAGATCACAACATATATCTATATTGTTCAAGATTAACCATATCACATCAAGATTACAACAAATATCAATATTATTCAAGATTAACCATATCACATCAAGATCACAACAGATATCTACCCTCCCAACCTATCCTGCAAGGTTAGGACCTCCAAGACACATAATCAATGCTGCTTAAGTCTAGGATTCATTTGATTGATTTTGACCATTTAGGGTCTCAGGATTGACAACTGTTATGAAGAACGAGGAGATGTCTAGTTCCCTAAACCAAAATCATACTCCAAATTTCGTGACTAAATCAACAACAATACCCATCATAAATTCTTTTAAACAAGAGTATATTCTACTATGAATTAACAATCATTTAAAAATCATTCATGTGAACTAAGCATATAACATCTTATAACATTTCTTGTGAAGCATATCAAGAAATTATATTTAACACACATGTGATGAATCCACACATTATGTTCTAATGCCAAAAGGTACCAACTTTTCATACAATGCACATGCTAATCTTAACGGAAAATAATCAATTTTGTTTCAAGTTAGACTCACAAATTTCATTTAATTCATAAATCTAAATAAACATTCAACAATAATTCTTAATTGGTAAAAGAGTCGTGATTCCGAAAATATAAAATAATCATATTATACATACATAACATGATTACATAATCTCTATCTTGAATTTTTACAATTAAACTCTTATTTTTATCTCCGATGTAAGTTGTCCTATATCAATGCATCATTATCGTAATACTTGTTAAAGTCATCGATAAATTTCTAGGTACCAAAATCCTAAGTTATGAATACAACTTACTTCCCATTTAAATCTCATTCTATAATGTATCCTTAGGTTATACTTTAAAATCCTAAAGAGTATCATAAATATTATCTCCTTATTTATAATAAAATAAGGATAAGTTAAATAGATACTTAAACTCTTGAAACATTATTCTCAAGAAGTATCACTCTAAATATTATTATTTTATAATACCCTTTAATATTCTCTCATAAGATCATCATTCTTCATCACTAAAAGTTTTACTATAACCATAATCCCCGTTTGGATGCGCTCTAAGCCTTAACATAGAGAATCCTAATACAACTTGACATAGTGATTCATTCAAACTTTTCTTGTAAAAAGTCAACTATGAAAAACTAAGTCTATATCCAGCTTTGCCTATCCATTGACCGTAGCCATGCAATTTCTAAAGGCATAGGTTTGCAAGGTTAAAAGGCAGTGACCCTTCAATTTTAATTACTAAGAAATACCAAGGATTTGGAAGCGATCCAATCCCATTTCAGTTTTAGGATTTGACAATTAAATGGGCAGCTACAAAATAATTTCTAAATTCTGGTCGTAATTAAAAATGACAACGAACAAGAATTTTAAATATATACATTTCTTTTTATACTTTCCAGTTTAAATTCTAGCTTCTAGCATTCTATTAATTGTTTTTGTCAACACAACCATCATAGCTCTGAGTTACAATGTAACTAAAGCCACGGTGATACTAATATTTATTTCCACATTTACGAGTTACAACTACAGTAAACATAATGAATCCACATTCGGTATTGACATTAATTGTATTCAGTATCGACATTAATTGTACAGCGATTTTTGAAATTTCATTCAGGGTTGCAAATTTAAATCTGATAGCGACCCTAACAATTTAAAAAATATATCGACATGCATAACCTTTGACAGCGAACCAACAAATTCAATGTTATTGTATATGAATTAATTGGGCAGCAAATAAATAAATCCTAAGTCCAAATTGTAAACTTATGTGACAACGAACTAGAATATCGAAGTCATGGGTTTTAGTTAATTTCAAAAATCGGAAGTTGCAATTTAAATGGGCAGCCTTCCTAACAATTTAACTCCAAAATTTACTATTTTATTTATACAACGCCTATACACAGATTCTAATTTAGAAAATTTTGACAGCGAATCATAAATATCAATCAGGTTCTGAAATTTCAGATAGCGGCGAATAAGAATCTTCGAAACTTCGGAGTTGCGAAATAATTTGGTAGCGAAATCACAAAATTTCAAAATTATGGAATTGGAAATTAATTTGGCATCGAACAACATAAATTCTGAATTTTGGAATTAGAAATTAATTTGGCAACGAACAACAAAATTTATGAATTCTGAGTTGTAAATTAAAATGGCAGCGCACTGTCTATATTCTAAATACAAATTACTCTAATTAAAATTACAAATTTGAGAAATACAAATACCTGAACCGACGGAGT
>ML778864.1:39603-53855 GCA_009831015.1 Picea engelmannii | reverse complement strand
TATAGGAGGAAAGTTTTGGTGTTGACCCTTTTCCCTTTCCAAAAACATTACTTTATTTAGGAGAGTGGCTTGCGTTTGCATGATTTCTATTCCCAATTCATCAAACTTTTGAGCTAGAGACATTACATGGTCTTGGGAAAGATCGACATTATTGATAGCCTTAGGCTTAGTCTTTAACATAGAATGAGGCACACACTAAAAGGCTCTAATTTAGAAGTTAACATATTCTCTTCAATTTTTCTAGCCCACTCTTGAGCTTCCTCTAAGTTGTTTGGTAGTTTATCTCTCAACATAAAACTAAATTTCCCATCAAAAGAATTGGTGTGTTTTAGGAGGATGGAACCATCTCTCAACTTAAGATCATTAGGTATTTGTTTGATCAAGTTGCTAAACCTCTAATGAAACTCCCTAGTTTCATTATCCTTCTTTTTGATCTCATGGAATTGGGTTAACATCAATATACCATCCTTTCTTATTGCCCATATTTTCATGAAGGCCTCATGGAAGGATTTACAACTTCTAATACTATTGACATGCAAACTATTATACCATCACCTAACATTTTCTTCCAAGTTTATTGAAAAGAGTTTCATAGCCACATCCTCATGTCCATTTGGGACACCATATATACCAAGGGAATTATAAAAATGAGTGATGTGGCCTTCAACTACGATGACATTATTGCGTGAGAACTTAGGTAACCACTTATCAAACTTATTAGGTAAATTATGAGGGTACTCTTGAATCCTAGACATATCCAAGGCCTTATGGTAATTTGTAATGCATGTTTGAGTTTCCATTATGATTACCCTTGAAGCACCAATGATAAGGGTTCTTATGTCCTCTAGGATTTCAAGGTTATCTTTTGAAGCACGTGAATTCCTTTGGATTCTCCTTCTATGGAATTTTATAGGATTAGCATATATACGAAAAATTATTTGGTTGGAACTTCTTGCAGCGTATCCAACACTTGGGTTTTCTTCCTATGGAGTTGCTAGATGAGTAAAATTAGGTAAGGTTTTGGTTTCAACTCATTAAAAGGTTTGAAAAATATACTTTGTATAACCAAGGAGAATGGCTCATTTTTCCCTAGCAATGACACCAAAGTGTTATTACATAGTCTTGCACCTCAATGCAAATCCCACACAAAGGCACAAAGACGAGTGTAACACGAAAGTATTTCCATTGTCACCTAGACAACTACTTCCTTATTTTTAGTGAAGGACAAGTCAAACATAGGGGAGCCTTCCTTGGTAGGACCTAGGGTTTCCAAAGGCATGGCGAGGAAAGTATAAGGTCGCCTATGTTGCTATCCAAATTACCACCAATTTATTATGATATGTAAGTTGTGAATTAAGGTGGTTATCACGGTAAATTCTATATTTAGGTTATTCACTTTTACGGCTATTTTAGAGGGCTTGTTAGATGATTTTCCAATGAAAATTACTCCCAAAAAATCTAGATCTGAACTCTACTAAGGGCCATTATAAAACTTGCTTGAAATATGAATAAATTCAACAATAGACAAGTAATAAAAAATAGTATGGTTCAGCCAGTTAAACATATTTTTTATGAGTGTTTTCTAGGTCTAAAACAACAAGTAAACCTAGAATTAATACAACTTTCTTAGTCTAAAATTTTAGGGCATGTAACAGCCAACAAAACCAAGTCGTTTCACTCTAAAAATTGTAGAAATATAAACCAACAAGTTTATAAGTTAGATGATTTTCGAATTCAAACACATGCAAAATAGACAAGATGTTTAGTGTTTCTATGGATGGAAATTTATATGCAAGCTACAAAACATCAGATTTACCCTAAAAGAAATGCAAAAGAAATTGGAATTTTGATTTTATAATTGACTAGACAAGAATAGATTATTGCCTACTTGATGTTTTTTGGAATATGGGGTGTTGACGGGCTAGAATGACCTGTTTAATCAGATGAGGGAGAATTCCCAATGGTAGGTCCCAATCATAACTGCTCTCGTTTGGGGTAGCATTTCCCTCGAGTTTATGGTCCTCGTTGCTTCTTAGAATTAGAAGAAATAAAAAGGGGAAAGACATTGAGTTTTCCCCCAAAGAGTTCTAAATAATTCTAAGACTAATCTAACTAAAGGAAACTAATCTAATCTAACTAATTCTCACCTATCCCGAGAGAAAAAATGGAAGATGAGCACAACTTAAAATGAGACTTTGAAAGTAGAAATAGTTCATGGAAGCCAAGAGAATGTTATAACAATACTACTACAGAAATTATCCCAAATAGTCGAAAAGGAAATTTGTAACATCAGCGCTAGACTCATAAGAAATCGCAATAGCATAAGAATCTAGAATACTAAGCACGTAAATAGTTCATATGATCAATACCTAGAAAACGTAAAACACAAATATAAGTGTAGAATAGTCCCACAAGCATTCGCTAATTGTCATGACTTCAAAATGCCTCCTGCTCTATATTACTCAAAGACAATAGTACCATATTTTGTTAAAAAGGGAAAAATTCCATCTTTTCTACTATCGGATCTCTTTTATAAGACCAGAGAGAGACTTTTCACTTCCCATGGCTATTCATTTCATTTTCCCCCAATTTGTTTTTTACATTTTGAAAATCTAGATGTGGGAGTTACAAATGGAATATGAAGAGATCCCTGGGTGGTTATTTTTGTCCTCTGGTAGTTTACAAATGATATTTATTGAAAAACAATCATTGACTCTGCCCATTGGCGTTATCTTTTGTTTCTCGAAAGTTTCTAGGAATTTATGGCTTCGATCTATAGAATGTGATAATTGTGGCTTCATGTTCTCTGTATTAGCTTTCCATTGAGCTATTGTTGGTTCTATTTCATTGCTCGTAGCGCAAGATATGATTGTTTGAAGTGGGCATATCTACTTCTCCATCCAAATTAAGGTTCTTTTTGTGTTTCACATTTTTGGATGATTGCATCTCTTAATATCCAAACTTTCTATTCTATCATGTTCTTCTCTCATATATCTTTCCATCGATCTCTCCTGGGCCTGATTTCGTTTCTCGCAGCTGCAGATATGGCTTCGTGAAGTTGGTATGGCTAATTTCCCCCCCAAATTCGTGGGTGTCTATTTTCTACATTTTTTTTCATCTTCCGCAACCTGTCTAGCCTAGATACATGTACCACTATGTTCCTCTGTCCGATACCTTTCCAATGAGGTATCACAGGCCTCATTCCAACACCTATAACAAAATTTATGACCATTTGAAAATTGTCACTCAACAACCATTGACCAAGCCTCCAGGTGAATCTGGACCATTGATCTTCATCCTGAAAAGACACCCCACATGCATGAGAGAGTTAAACAATTAGTTGTTAAAAAGGTTCAACCCTTATGGATAGTTTGAATCAGACCCCAGGCGGCGTGGGATCCATGACTTGTAGAATAGTTTTTTCTAATTTTCCTTTTTTTTAAATGAAGAAAATAATAAAAAATGAAAATATAATACAATGAAAAATAAAAAATAGAAAAAATATTATTTACAGAGTTAAAAATGAAATTTAACCCTAATCTATTAAAAATGATATTTACAAAAATTATGCTACCCCCCACTAGATTCAAACGTGTAACCTCGGAGGATGAGACACACGGTTTTAACCATTAGGGAAATCCATGTTTGTTGTTTATATTATTTGCGAGAAAACATATATCCATGAAAAACTGGAAAAGGGATTAAATAAAAAATAAATTAAGTAAATATAAAAAATAAACAATAAATAAAATAAAAAATAAAATTAATAACTCAATAAAATATTAAATAAAACAAATGTAATTTAAAAATGAAATAAACAAAAATTAATAATTTAAAAATTAAAATTAAAAAATTAAAAATAATAAAATAATAAAATATAATATAAATCCCCTCCCTTTTCGTTGTCAGAATATTATAGCTCATCCTCACTTATATTTCACTCCAACTCCTTATCGTCGACGACGAGCTTCCTCATATCGTTGATGATTAGATTAACCTTTATTTCATTGATGAGCACATTGCAATACACTTTACTCGTTAGCTCAACACTGCACACTACACATGCTTTAAAGAAATTAATAAGATAATATAAAAAAGGGGTTCACATATTCCAAGTAATAAAATAATATTAAAGGTAAGGTGGGTTGGGGTATCGTCGTCAGGAAAGGGAAGTGGGTGAGGGTGTGGTATCACATGGTAAAATCGCCGACGATGACATCGTCATCGATTCACCCAAGCTTGCACTCTCGATCATATCCATGTGAAACATAAACATTTAAAAACCAATTAAAATTTTCACTTTGTTTGCACATTTTTACCAACATTATTTTATTCAATTAATTTACATGACCAATATATTGTGTAGTCATCCGGATTTTACAAGGGATGAGAGGTAAGCCTTGTGAATTCTCCAAAATTTCCCAACAACCATCATTCCACTCAAAGTCATTCACGTGAGAAAAAAAAATTCTAATATGTTCATTTTCCTATATACATTAATTAAATATGTTATAATATAATGTAATTATTCTTTATATTATAAAGAACAACAACCCACTTCTTGTTTACAAGAGAAAAACTATCTTGAGGAAGAACATATTGAATGTGAAACCACACCTAATGMAAAKCCCRCTGATTCACAAGCAAYCACCGATGTGCTTAAGGAGGAGGAACTACCACTCAGTGAGTCACTTTCTGAAAACTTTACTGGTTCTAGAGAAKATTTTAAGTCTCTTATTTCTTCCACTTATTACCACTTGTATTCTAATCTCTTTAATCTTTTAACTTTGTAGGGAGATACTCATGGTCCTACTCAAATAGACTCAATGGGGATAAACCTTGTTGAAGTACTTGATGGTGGTGATGTGCATTTGGAAGATAGAGAGGTGTGTGATAGGCACTAAAACCCTCCATTTTTCATTTGATCTTGCTTACCTCCCTTAAAATGGATCCCCTTATTTTTTGAGCCTAAGAGAAATCCTCATAAGTCTCCCTCTCCATTTCGATATTCTTTTGATAACTCATGTTTCACTTCAAACTCCTATGAATAGCTCGAAGGAGTTACATTAAACTACTTCGAACAGTTCAGAGGAGTTAGTTCAAACTCCTCTGAATAGTTCAAAGGAGTCACTTCAAACTCCTCTGAAGAGTTCATAAGAGTTATTTTCTTTTGCTATGATACACAATGATATCGTGAGAGTCGGGAAAAACTCCTCCGATGATATCGAAGTAGTTAATTCTAACTCCTTCGATATGTTCAAAAGAGTTACTTTCAACTATTTTGAACACATCGCAAAAGTTACTATCTCGACTTCCAAACTGATCGAAGAACTTTCTCTTAACTCCTTTGATCAAATCGACCCCAACCATTGCATTTAATGCCATAAATGGCCATGTGGATATATAAATGGAACGAGGCTAGGTTTAGTGTTATCCTACCATTTGAAAGTGAACTATGAAACCTGAGGATAAATGCGCTAAGTTGAACTCCATTCAAGGCTCTCACCTATCCATATCCACCACATGGTGGCCTAATCTAGGTAAGATTACCTCACCTCTCTTCCTTTTTTCAGGCTAGGGTTCGGTCTTTGTTTATTAGTTTTCCTTACTCCCTTGCTCTATATCGATGATCCTCTTCTCTCGCTCTTTGTCATTTCACTCTCGACCACCCCCCTTTCTCCAACCTTATGTTTCATTTAGAACCTATTCCTTTCCATGGGATGCACAACCAGTCGGCCCTTTCCCCTTCACCACGATGGACCTTCTCTTCATCCTTAGAATTACCCCTTGCAATCCCCCCCAAGCTCGCCAGAAGCACAAAGACCTTTATTTATAAATTCCTAGGGTTTCCTCACTCTCCTTGAAACTGGTCATGATTTTTCCCCAGATTGCTTTCCCATTCTCGCGAAAAAATTCCTCCACATAGCTCAGAGCAATTGAAAACAAATCCTCCGAGCATATCATAGGAGTTACTTTTAACTCTTCCGAGCATATTGAAGGAGTTACTTTCAACTCCTTTGATATGATCGAAGGAGTTACTCTTAAGCTATCTGGCCTCTTTGGTATTTGTGATATTTCCTTTCGATGACATATCATAAGAGTTGGAAACAACTCTTTCGATCTCATCGAAGGAGTTGTTACCAAATCCTCCGAGGTGACTGAAGGAGTTGTCTTTAACTCTTCTGATCACCATTCTAGAATTTTTTTTCGAAACATTTATTTCTAACCCCTCCGATCTGTATCAAATAAGTTTCCTTTCAACTTGACATCTACAAAAAGAATATTGCTATGCCTCAGTAATTTCAGTAATTCTTATAATTGTCTGATTATTTAGCTGTATTTCAAAATCATGCTCTAAATTTATCCTTTCTGCAGGTTCAGACATGTCACCATGGAATAAGACAATGATGAAAGCAATAGGGGTTGAGCCATCTAGAAACTCCTGGAAAATAGTAGAGGCAGAAATTGTCAGGACCATATATGATGATACATCGAGACCTCTAGAGAAGGATAGAGAAACCTTAAAATGGGAAGAATTATATTATATTTTCAAGAATTCAAACTTCTCCGTGGAGGCAGAGGAGCCAGATGAGATCCAGGTGTTCAGGAACATTAGAAAGTCAGGAATTTTTAGGGTGGCAACACATCCAATGGTATTCCCTTGTGCACACGCCATTTCTTGGATTTTGAAGAATATAGACATAAATAGTTGATATGTTTGTAATGCAAGAAAATAACATATAGCTTCATTCAGGCTCAATGATTTAGATAAATGCTATCATATTGAAGTTGGGAACAAAATACTGTATAGTCAACTCCTCAATGAGTTGGAACTTACACCGAACGATTTATTCCTCACATGGTACAAAGTAGATAATCAATTTAAGTATGGACCCAAGAGTCAGTACCCCACAACCAATTTAAGGAGATCATACCAATATATGGTGGCCATGCTTTGTAGGTTATACAAGGAACCAGATTCAACTCATTTACCCCTATCGTACATGCCCCTAACTTATTTATGTGCAGATGTGGGGGTCTCATTCAGCTGGGCAGACATATTGTCTAATAATATCAAATCTTCCATCTCTGCAGTTACACAAGCACAACCAAGAAACTTTCTCAGTTTCCATATGTCTTCATATCTCCTAGACATAATGTGTACTGCCCAAAGGTACCCAAACATGGGGTGGAGTTGGTTTCCCCTGTCAACATCGTTATCCACATCTATTGCAAAGTTATTTGGGAGCACAAATACCGAACAAAATATCAAAGAATCTTTGAGCACTTCATTACCCCATTGTATGAATTTATCTTTTGCACCTCACCACCTTGTATGACAGACAAAACCATAAAAGTCATAAGAAATATAGAGGGCTGGTATCTGATGGAGCATGGTACCTATATAAGAATATATGGTGTGATGAAATCACCCCACTTACTCCATCAGTTCGTTCCTGACAAACTTGTGCTTCAGGAGGTGGAATATCAAACTATCATACATGGGGTCGGAGGAATGATATACAAATCAAATAAAGTGATTTGGCCTCTACTACCTCTATACATTGACAACTATTTCTTTGAGAACACCAAGAAAGCTCAATAAGAAGTGGATATCTTACTTTCCTACCACTTTGGAGAGGAAATATTCAGGAGGCACGACCATAAGAATATCTTCAAAGAGCACTTCAATAGCATGAGACTCCCATATGAATACACCACTGAGTTCTGGGAAGAAGAGGAGGTGCATCAAAACGCCAAAAATTTTGATGAATTCATTTTCAACAGGTGAAGATAGCCAAAAGGAAGGATCGCGGGTGAAGAAGATGCACGAGAGGTGGCTAGAAAAGAGGCAGAATGAGATGAAGCTAAGAGATCTTCTCCCATCTTTGTGTCAACTCATTCAGGTTCCATAGAAGAGGAGGAAGGAGCACCAACAAATAAAAAGAGAAGAGACAAAGAGAAGGTGTTGAAAAGGAGGAATGACACTAAAAAGAAACAAAAAATAGAAGCCAATAAAGAAAAGGCCAGGGTAGAAAATGAAGCAAAATTTAAATTTGAAGCTGAAGCAAAAACAAAATCTGAAGCAAAAACTACTGTACAAAAATAAAAGGAGCTAGCAGAAGCGACAAGAGTAGCAGTGGAATTAGTAGAGAAAGTGAAAAAAGAAGCAGCGGATAAAGCTACTGAAGAAGAAAGACAGAAGAAGAATACAAAGGATAGAGAAGGTGACACAGACCAGATGGAATTGGATATCCCTGGAATGTCCATCGTAGGTATATGAGCAGAAAAAATGAGCAGTGGTTTAGGCCTCGGGCCCTTGGAACCTTTTTGATCGACTGAAGTATTGGATCTAAGAAGTTTCACATACAATAGTAAAACCAATAGAATTGTGCAAGAAAGAGTGAAAAAGGTTCCAACAACAGAAGGATCCCCTTTGTCAGTGGTTACTAAAGTCCATGTCACAGGAGATGTCAAGGAAAACCCTATGGCAACATCTAGGGAAGGATTTTCATTTATGGATCTAACCATAGACAATATACAGAGGCTATGGTAGCAGAATGAAGAGAAAGAGGTGAGGATTAGGGAGCTAGAAGAGAGGCTTCAACAAGTAAAGATCGATGAAAGAAGTCTCCTAGAATTTAAAGACAATGATGAAAAAGTGAGGAATGGTTTCAAAGGTGCCATCATTGACATGTATGCCAATCTATACCACTTACAAAATGTGGCTGCAATAGTTATTGACCAAAACAAATGGATACAAATGCACCTGACACAATACAACACTATTTGTGAAGGTATAACTGACATTGATACTTGGATAGAAGATAATCCTGATGTGTCTCCTAAGCCGTATAGACCCTCAAAATCAACGAGAAAGACATACTTGTATGCATTAGATCATTGTCAGCAGGTAGGGAAAAGAGCAGATAAAGAAGTAACCAAGGCGATGGAAATATGTTCAAGGACTCACAAAGCTGCCCAAGAATTGATAAGGAATGGCCATCTCCTAATATTAGATGAACTTGGGAATAATTTGGTCACAGAATAATTGGTGAATGCAGTCCAAGACAACACAAGTCGAAGGAGAAAAATAGTCTAAGCAACAACCTCTGGCTCCACCATCTCATTGACCAACATCTACTACAGCCGGTGAAGCTTCACACTATGATACTAACTTTCATGAAAAGACTAGATAAGGATATGAGTGCCCTTGATGACATCATTGCAATGAATGAAGCAACACTGGAACAACTATCATACAGGAGAATCAAGTCACTATATAACTAGTTGGAAGTTTGGATAGCTTATCTATGGAGAAAAATTTCATATGGAAAGGACAAACGACTGTTTTTCTCTCATCTTTCTCCTAACCACTTCAAATTTCGTCCTTTCTTCCACTTGTCATTAGAATAGAGAATATGAACAATTTTGTGACAACCTCTTGAAGAAGAAGGTGAAAGGGCACTAGCTTTTTGTATAAAATAGAGTAGAAACTCATTAGAATATACTTTTGGATTTTCAAGCATTGTATAGACTTAAGAACATTTTTGAGAACTTATACACTTTTAATGAATATTGAGAATCCCTCAGGGCCATCATGTTATAGAAGAAATTTTGTGTAGAAATGGATCGAAGCTTTGAACAACTTCAAGTGAAGATAATTGTTGTTTCTATGGACTATAAGAATGTTGTGTTTGTTGTAGACTAATTCCTATACAATCTTTGTCATTCTGCTGTTATTGATATTTCTTTGGATATTTCAATGCCTTGAGATTTGTGGGTTATTACAGTATATGTTGTTGTGATCTAGACTAATCTGGTTATATACATATGTATGCATTTGTCTCCAATCTTCCTCTTTTGTTACAGCTAACTGTATAAAAGTTGTGTAAAGTCTTGGTTGCATTAAAACTCATCGATTACTCTAGTGTGACCCTAGATAGGATAGGTTAACATATATTAGTTTTCTCTACATACATGGTCTTCATCTACATCTTTTCATTACATCCACCCACTTCATCGATACACCAGGCCGTAACCGATACAAAAACCAAAAGACAAAAATAAATGGCAGCTGAGCCAAATTTTGAATGGGACTCCTAATCCAAACGGTGTATAGTCTAATTGGGACTGTATACCGGGGAGTATTGCTTGTTTTGTTTTGAAGAAGTTGAACCCATCAACAAGAGGATAAGGCCTCTTCCCATGAACTAATCATAACCGAGCCTTACCAGACTTGTTCATGGGATGAAGAGAATTTTGTAGCAAATGTGTATCAAAGGATGTCTTCTTCTTTCTCTTCTTCATTTTTGATCAATAGAGAATCTTTGTGTTCAAGTATCCCTCTAATTAATATTGTTGATAATAGAAGTTCTCACCTTTGTCTTGAAATTACCTCTGATACCATGGTGGATGCTAGTCTATGTAGATCATTTGTTTCCACTATTTTTTCTCAAGTTAATGGTTCTTGAAGTGTGAGTCTAGGGAGATTTGCCAGGATTATCAGGCACTTTGGTATATGCCGATGGTTATGTAAATCCCTTATTCTTTTGGTTTGTCTTCAAGGATAAACAAATTCATTAGCTCGAAGATGCTTTCATCGAGAACACCTCACATGTATTCTATGCACGATTCTCATTTGGTATGCTACTTTCCATTGAAATCCTTCTATCAATTCTGTGATAGAAGTGCAATATTTTACAATATAATTGAAGCATGGTTGGAGAGATCTTGCTTGGAACAATTTCCCATGAATTATCATTGTCATGTATTTAATATGGTGAATAGATTTTATCATTCTTTAATTTTTCCTATATTTACTCTTTTTATTCCATGTTTTGTTTCTATTCTTTAGTCATGAACCTATGTAATGAACCCTCTGTTATGACATCAAATAAGTGAGTGCATTAGTGGTAATTTGTTTTTTGAAACAACTGTTAGGACAAGTGATATGCGACAATATCATACATAAAAAATTACACTTTCAAATCTCATCACACCACTATGGAACAAGAATCTGAATACAAGATCAATATTAACCATATTACATCAAGATCACATATTAACCATATTACATCAAGATCACAACATATATCTATATTGTTCAAGATTAACCATATTACATCAAGATCAAAACAAATATCAATATTATTAAAGATTAACCCTATCACATCAAGATCACAACAGATATCTACCCTCCCAACCTATCCTGCAAGGTTAGGACCTCCAAGACACATAATCAATGCTTAAGTCCAGGATTCATTTGATTGATTTTGACCATTTAAGGTCTCGGGACTGATGACTGTTATGAAGAACGAGGAGATGTCTAGTTTCCTAAACCAAAATCATACTCCAAATTTCGTGACTAAATCAACACAAATACCCATCATAAATTCTTTTAAACAAGAGTATATTCTACTATGAATTAACAATCATTTAAGAATCATTCATGTGAACTGAGCATATAACATCTTATAACATTTCTTGTGAAGCATATCAAGAAATTATATTTAACACGCATGTGATGAATCCACACATTATGTTCTAATGCCAAAAGGTACCAACTTTTCATACAATGCACATGCTAATCTTAACAGAAAATAATCAATTTTGTTTCAAGTTAGACTCACAAATTTCATTTAATTCATAAATCTAAACAAACATTCAACAACAATTCTTAATTGGTAAAAAGAGTCGTGATTCCGAAAATATAAAACAATCGTATTATACATACATAACATGATTACATAATCTCTATCTTGAATTTTTGCAATTAAACTCTTATTTGATCTCCGATGTAAGTTGTCATATATCAATGCATCATTATCGTAATACTTGTTAAAATCATCAATAAATTTCTAGGTACCAAAATCCTAAGTTATGAATACAACTTACTTCCCATTTAAATCTCATTCTATAATGTATCCTTAGGTTATACTTTAAAGTCCTAAGGAGTATCATAAATATTATCTCCTTATTTATAATAAAATATATACTAAGTTAAATAGATACTTAAACTCTTGAAACATTATTCTCAAGGAGTTTCACTCTAAATATTATTATTTTATAATACCCTTAAATATTCTCTCATAAGATCATCATTCTTCATCACTAAAAGTTTTACTATAACCATAATCCCCTTTTTGGATGCGCTCTAAGCCTTAACATAGAGAATCCTAATACAACTTGAAAAAAGTCAACTATGAAAAGTCAACTGTGAAAAACTAAGTCTATATCCAGCTTTGCCTATCTATTGACTGTAGCCATGCAATTTCTAAAGGCATAGGTTTGCAAGGTTAAAAGGCAGCGACCCTTCAATTTTAATTACTAAGAAATACCAAGGATTTGGAAGCGATCCAATCCCAATTCAATTTTATGATTTGACAATTAAATGGGCAGCTACAAAATAATTTCTAAATTCTGGCCGTAATTAAAAATGACAACGAACGAGAATTTTAAATATATACATTTCTTTTTATACTTTCCAGTTTAAATTCTAGCTTCTAGCATTCTATTAATTGTTATACTTTCCAGTTTAAATTCTAGCTTCTAGCATTCTATTAATTGTTTTTTTTCAACACAACCATCATAGCTCTGAGTTAAGTTCTAGTTCTGTATAAAACTCGGCAATGACTATACTAAGTTCTAGTTCCCAAGGTGTTAACTAAATACACAACGTTCAACGAAACTCCATTCATCAATGTAACTAGAGCCACGGTGATACTAATATTTATTTCCACATTTACGAGTTACAACTACAGTAAACATAATGAATCCACATTCGGTATTGCCATTAATTGTACAACGATTTTGGAAATTTGAATCTGATAGAGACCCTAACAATTTAAATCTGATAGCGACCCTAACAATTTAAAATATATCGACATGCATAACCTTTGAGAGCGAACCAACAAATTCAATGTTATTGTATATGAATTAATTGGGCAGCAAATAAATAAATTCTAAGTCCAAATTGTAAACTTATGTGACAACGAACCAGAATATCGAAGTCATGGGTTTTAGTTAATTTCAAAAATCGGAAGTTGCAATTTAAATGGGCAGCGTTCCTAACAATTTAACTCCAAAATTTGCTATTTTATTTATACAACGCCTATACACAGATTCTAATTTTCCAGAACTAGAAAATTTTGACAGTGAATCATAAATATCAATGAGGTTCTGAAATTTCAGATAGCGGCGAATAAGAATCTTCGAAACTTCTGAGTTGCGAAATAATTTGGTAGCGAAATCACAAAATTTAAAAATTATGGAATTGGAAATTAATTTGGTATCGAACAACATAAATTCTGAATTCTGGAATTGGAAATTAATTTGGCAACGAACAACAAAATTTATGAATTCTGAGTTGTAAATTAAAATGGCAGCGCACTGTCTATATTCTAAATACAAATTACTCTAATTAAAATTACAAATTTGAGAAATACAAATACCTGAACCGACGGAGTTGGAGACTTGAGAATATTCGCCAAAGACTTGTGCTCCTTCTTTTCTCTCTTGCTAATTACAAAGACTTCACCGGTACCTCCCATTCAATTCTAGGGGTAATCTTCTTCCTGCTTATTCTCCGAGCCACAAAGGTGCCACACACAAGAAACCAACAAACAATAGCTCCAAAGCTTACCTCTAAAGGTAGAGCTTCCACTCTTTTTACTAGCTTGGTATCCCAACTTTCACAAGTAAAACACACTCAAAACCATTTTGGCAGCATAACCTTGCCAAGCATAAATGTGATCCATTTTCCTTCTTCACCATTTGTTTTATAGAAATATCCAAAATGAAACATTTCCTCATGCACAATTAACTATCTTTTTAATTAATTTAATTAGTAATATTCACCCACACACTTGTCACACTTTCTCCAATTTGCACAAGTAAATACTATTTTTATTTTATTTAAAAAAAAAAAACCATTTTCCCCCACATTCCCCAATGTGTTCCTATTTTCTCTCTTAGTTGTCCCTTTGTTCCCCAAATTCTCATTTAATGAGTGTCTCCTCACTAAATCTTAGTTAGAGTTGGATTAGGAGTCTTATTTTAGTTAAACTAGTGGTAGCTTAACTCTAGATACCATTCTATGTGTACAGTTATTCTCTCATATTTTATTTTTTTCTATTTTAAAAATCTCTTCTATTATTTTCATGCACACATGTGCATTTTATCAAATCTTTAGATTTTTCTCACTTTTCCCTTAAATTGATTTATCTCAATTCTTTGAATTTATTCAATAT
>ML778864.1:25358-39503 GCA_009831015.1 Picea engelmannii | reverse complement strand
GAAATTAATTTGGCAACGAACAACAAAATTTATGAATTCTGAGTTGTAAATTAAAATGGCAGCGCACTGTCTATATTCTAAATACAAATTACTCTAATTAAAATTACAAATTTGAGAAATACAAATACCTGAACCGACGGAGTTGGAGACTTGAGAATATTCGCCAAAGACTTGTGCTCCTTCTTTTCTCTCTTGCTAATTACAAAGACTTCACCGGTACCTCCCATTCAATTCTAGGGGTAATCTTCTTCCTGCTTATTCTCCGAGCCACAAAGGTGCCACACACAAGAAACCAACAAACAATAGCTCCAAAGCTTACCTCTAAAGGTAGAGCTTCCACTCTTTTTACTAGCTTGGTATCCCAACTTTCACAAGTAAAACACACTCAAAACCATTTTGGCAGCATAACCTTGCCAAGCATAAATGTGATCCATTTTCCTTCTTCACCATTTGTTTTATAGAAATATCCAAAATGAAACATTTCCTCATGCACAATTAACTATCTTTTTAATTAATTTAATTAGTAATATTCACCCACACACTTGTCACACTTTCTCCAATTTGCACAAGTAAATACTATTTTTATTTTATTTAAAAAAAAAAAACCATTTTCCCCCACATTCCCCAATGTGTTCCTATTTTCTCTCTTAGTTGTCCCTTTGTTCCCCAAATTCTCATTTAATGAGTGTCTCCTCACTAAATCTTAGTTAGAGTTGGATTAGGAGTCTTATTTTAGTTAAACTAGTGGTAGCTTAACTCTAGATACCATTCTATGTGTACAGTTATTCTCTCATATTTTATTTTTTTCTATTTTAAAAATCTCTTCTATTATTTTCATGCACACATGTGCATTTTATCAAATCTTTAGATTTTTCTCACTTTTCCCTTAAATTGATTTATCTCAATTCTTTGAATTTATTCAATATTTTTACTTAGTCCCCTAACTAAACTTAAACTTAGGCTTAGTCTTAGAATTATGATTAGATTTTTATTTGACTTTATAATTAATAAATTCACTGTTTAATTAATTATTTTATTGCAACAAAGTCTAATCATTTCATTGTTTTCTAGGCCACCTGAAATTATTGATTCAAGTTTTTAATTATGCGACGTGCCCTTCAAGACACACCTCCATGCTCCAAGGGTGCCACTTGCCTTTGAATGGTTTTTGGAAGTTTGTCTGACCCTTGGAGTCAACACTCCACTCAGTCGACCTTGTGAGAGACTATAGGATTCTAAGGAATAAGGACTCTGCCTTATTACGCGCCGCTTAGAATCATCATGAGCGACTGTCTCAGTCCGCCTTCACGACATCATGGACCACTCAAAATAAATAGTTGTTAACCTACAGTTCCGACCACAATGAGAATGCTAGTAGGCTGTGACAGGGACGCTTCCACACCTTTCCCTAAATGTTTGGTTTATGTGCATGACCCCTCTACTCCTTACGTGAGTCGGATTAGCAAGCATCGTCAATCCTGCATCCACTAACAAAAATATTTTCAATAATATATATATATATATATATATATATATATATATAATCATACCAAAATCAATCATCTGTCATATGGGTGTAAAATGAAATACTCAAACAAATACAATCCACTCCCTGATGTTATAGAAAGTTTTTCCTCACCCCATGCAACTTCTTCAGAAGGCCTTTCCATTTCCCTATGCAGACTTGAAGTCCCCTTTTGCACTTCCCAAAGACAAAAAATCACATTTTTCCACATACACATGCCCTACAAGTTAGACAACATGTGTATACGCAAATTGCACCAGTACAACCTATGTACATCGAGTTTGGTGCTAAAAATTAAAAATTGTGTCGATTTCCATGTCATGTCATGAGAGCCATGATCCTTGACCTTCCATACACTGGAAATGTTCCGACTCGGCCCTTCAGTTCCATTTGAAGGCTATAAATTGGGCCATATCCAAACCATGGAAGAAGAGAGAATTCAACTTTTAAGAGCAAAGATACTCTGGAGAAATTTTCACTTCACATTGAGTCTACATCCCTTTGTCCTTTAAAGTCTGAACACATTGTTCAACCCCCAAGTTCTTCCCTCTTTGATGGAGAACCTCATTGTCTCTCTTATATGAGCTTGCCTTTGGTGGAGGATTGAAGTGGTGGAGGCTTAGCTAGAAGGGACTTAGTTTCTCAGTTTCGAGACGTGCTGACACAGAAGTTTGTCACTTATACACTTCTGTTGATCATTTTTTTAATAGAAATACTCTTTTCTCGTCCAATTGATATCTTGTAAATATTTAAATTATTATTCCATGGGTGTATTTGTTATGAATTTTAATGGATTATGCTATTGTATGTGCTAACATTATATATTATCACCATATGCTTGTGTATCTTGGTTGTTGAGGACAAGTTACAGGTATAAATCTTTGAGTTGCATGCTCAACGGTGGTTTTCATCGAATGTTCAAATGAGGTAGGCTCTTTATCTTGTCTTGTTAGCATTTTCATTTATATATCATACTTGGGATTATAGTTGATTTCTAAAATCATTCCATCTGTTGTGGTTTATCCCATGCCATAGAGTGATTTTCCTCGTAACAGAATTAGCGACCATAATGGGGATTGAATCTTCTATTTTGGGGTTTGGAGTGTTTTTCTCCTTCGATTCCTCTCGGTTAGCCTGAGTTTCCTTGTCACATGATTGGTTGACAACCTATTTTTACTTTGCATCTGAGTTTCTTGGCTTAACCCTTGCCAAGGCAGTGTTTTAATACATATACATGGGTTTTCCCTTGACAGACGATTACACACGCGAGTTGTCATTCTATAGGGCACATACATACGCGAGTTTTTCTAAAAAAGACACGTACATCAACTTTTTAAGCTTATTTTCCGATTTTGGTGTTTGTTGGGTGAGTTTTGATGGTTGCTAAGTCTTGTTGGGTCTCTATCCTAACTGTTGAGTGCTTGCAGAGTGATAGGAAACCTTTTTATGGTTGAATTTTTGGGTGGTTTTTTCTTTCTCATCATCTTTTTCATTGGTTGTCCTTGTATCTCGGTCTGAGTGTTTTCTTCTTAGTATCCTACTTGGCTTGTATCTTTTTTATTGGAATAGGATATGTACATCAAGTTGTTATTTAGTCCTTGCATTTTCATTTCTTTATATTGAAAATGCAAAAATATAATTTTTTCATTTGGGCATTTGCTCTTTTAGGTTTTTAAATATTGTTCTTGATACATATGGGAAGATTGCATCTTATTGAAATTGTGGAGTTGAATTCAAAGTTGCATTTTAAAAGGCTTATCATCTTTTGAGAATTTAAGATTAGGACTTAGAACTTTGTTTATATTCATTTCTTCGATTTGTTGAGTCATAACATCATCAGTTTCACGACCACATCTCTTGAGTAAACAAAGCCATTAAAAGTAACGTTGATTGATTAAAATTGATTAGAAACGATTTTATTTTTTAGAGTACACAAACAAGCATAGGATATAAGGCCTTTGAATAAGATTTTGCGAGTAAACTTCTCCAAGGATATTAAACTCAACAAATGTGTTTGACCAGGGAGTGGTGAAATCCATTATGTAATTAGTGACGTTAGGACACTCCGCTCATACCAGAATTAAGCACAAAGTCATGTGAAGTTGGTTGCAGAGATAACCCTCTAATACCTTCTTAGCATCAGATATATTTCTGGGGAATCTATTCATATTTGGGGGTCTTGCTAGTACCTTTACCTCCTTGAGAGGTGGTTCTTTCAAGATTTCAGGCTTTGTTACCCTGCCCATATGGTGGACTTGACTTATGACTATTCTCCTGTGCATTGGTTATATCATGGTGGATTTATTTGCTTGGAATAGGTAGCCACATAGGTTATTTGCATGGGTTATTCTGCAAGTACCTCGATTCAAATAAGGGTAGAATATCACACAGCCTTTATAGAGGATTACCTCTCCGAGGGGATCTAATCGACTGCATTGTTAATCCCAAAAGGGCCCTTATAATCGATTTTGATACCTCTGATCTTTTGAAGGGAGTATCAGGTCCATCTTGGGTGAGGCATACTGACTCTAGTGAGGGAGGCCCCTTTTCAACTACTATATCATGTTTGTGTGCATTTGGCCTTTTTGTTTATTTTGGTGTGCTCTTTGATTGTTAGTTGGCCTTAGGATTTGTTTTTATATCTTGAGTCTTGAGTCATCATGGAATCAGACCAACTTCCTCATAGGTCTCGCCGTTTGTTAAAATTACCACCGCATCTAGAGTCTTTGTTTTCTAAAAGGCATAAAGTTATGAAACGTGGTACACACACCTCCACCTACTAGACTTGTGATCATAGAAGTATGAGTACTGAGTCAAGTTAGAAAGATATTGGGATTCCTTCGACTCCCATACCTTATGTAGTTAATGGAACACCTTCGATGCCTTCAACCACTATGGTTGTAGTGCCAGAGGTTCTCATCATCACTCCTATCCGGCTTGTGGTTGCTACTGCCCCCATAGTAATGAACCCTTTTGGGTCTCTTTTTGGTATGCCTGGATACAATGCTTAGTCCATTCCTTCGATCTTTAACCCTTTCTCTTTTAGTATGCCAAATATGACATCGCATGAACTTTCATATTCAATTCCAACGAATAATACGAATCCTAGTATTGGACCTGGGGGCATGGCTCCTCCGCATATTCAACTCTCCTTTGGTGGAGCTCATATTCCCCAAATGACTCCTACGACTGGAAGCCAACCTCCTTTTCCTCATGGGTCTAATCCTAGTCTTAATGTTCCTAGATGGAGTTATCAACCAGGGAGAAAAGCTACTACCTATGCTCCATCCTTTTCCCCTTCCTATTGTTGGGAAAATCTCCCTACAGACTAGCAAATAGAGTTCAGACTTTGCATGCAGATAATGACTGAAGAGAAACTACTTTCTACCTTCATCCCTAGATTTAAATCCCCTTTTCTTAGTAAATGCATGGAAAGATCAACCTACCTTGTATCTGGCGTTTGACGTCGATCCTCCATTGTGCTTAATTACTTGTTCAGAATACTCCTTCCAAAGATGACCTACATTCAAGACAAGCAACAACTATGCATGCATGCTACTTCTATACTAACGGGTTAGAAATTCAAACATATACTGATCAAACTATAAACAGTTCATGAATTGGGATGGGAAAAGCATTTTCTTTATTACTTAGAATGAGTCAACTTACAAAAGATGAGACCGGCCACTGCTCCTTGAACCTGATCTTAGGCTCCTCTTCTTTTGTCCTCCAACTGCTTTTCTTTGAATCTTCTTTGGCATAAGGAAAGGCTAAAGGGTTGGGACAATGGGAATACGTAAATGGGCAGAGTTTCTTTTCTATATTTTTCCTCTTCCAAATGGGACCCCTACCCCTTGTTTTATAGGCTAGAAGGAGCTAGGTATTTGGACGAACCCTCGGCCATGCATGGCCGAGAGTTTCAGTTAAATCACCCATAGCTTTTTGTTTTGTTGGCAACTTTCCTTTTTTCATGCTTTTGTAGGTACAGACGGGTTGTTTTGGGTCAGCTAGCATGTACACGCGTGCAGTAATGGATTAGGGCGCGTGAGCCTTTATAAAACAGGATTTTCAAAGAGTTGTTCAGCAGTGCTTTGGCAAAGAAGGGATATGAGTTGGCCTGATGCCAGGTAAGCATGTATGGTGCAATTTAGGGTTATAACAGATGCCCCCTAATGTGTGAGGTCAGAAGAGCATTTGATGGCTGAAATACATTATCAATATTTACTGATGTGTCGAACGATTGAGCCCAAGGATCAGGAACCGGGAGGTGCCGTCTGGAAAATAAAAAATGTCTCACCGAGGTGGGCATACCCATGCTCGAGATAAAATAGAACCATGGATACCAATCAAATACACTGTAGATCCATGCCAAATAACTATGAAGAGTAGCCACGAACAATACATAGCGGAGCTACATCTCGAAATCAGAAAGATATACCTATAGAGTATCCATCTTCTAGAAGCTGATTCGGCCTGATGGCTAGAGATGAGATCTTCAGAGCTCGAGCAACAACTTCAAAATCTTCAAAACTCAGGTAGGAGTGTAATATGAGTGTATGACTGCACTACCCAGAGGTCTTCGACGGTTCGTCAGTCATTGACGTGATAATCTTGATGATCAGACTGAAGGCTTCAATGATTTCGAACAAGGACTTGATTGGGTGCTCAGGATGGCCAAGCATGAGAACAAGAGACATATTGCAGAGGGGTCGACTCAGGCTTGGTAAAAAACTTCCCTTGGATAGTAGCACGAAAAATAATGAAACTCAGGCATCATGGCATTAATCATAAGTCTACGAAGTATGAGGCAACACAAATTCTCCATATGTTTGGAAGGATAACCAAAAGGTGGAGGAAACAAATCTATATAGCAAGAAAAAGATTCCTAAGGTCATACTACGTTCCATAGTCTGATGAACAAACAGACATATGTGCTTTATCCAAGGGTGACTCATTGTGCTGCCAATAAAGACAATACTTTTCCCTTCCTCTTTTTGGGGTATATTTGATTTTTTTTTGTTCTTTTCAATAATTGTGGCACAAGGACAAGACTGATGTTCTAGTAGAATGACACTCGGGAAAAAACCTCCGAAGGCCAAAGGTGTTAAGATGCAGAAGCAAACTGTTACAAGGCTGGCATATAAGGTATGCAAATGCGGTTGATAAAACACACAATGGTAACTTCCTTCGATGTAAGTTTAAGAAGCCCAGAGAAGGTAAGATCGGTGGTTTTTCATATTTAAAGAGTCTGAAAAACATAAAAGGAGACTCCATTGGGGTACCTTTTTCGAATATATTCTAGTCGGTTCGAAAAAGGGTAAACTAGCACCGAGTAGACATCGATTCAAAACCATTTTAACGAGTCTGACAAGGATAAGATCAGTCGGCTATTTTTTCATTTTTAAGGAGTCTGAAAAAAGATTAACTATGGATTCTATCAGGAATGTTCCTCTGGACCAATTTAACGAGTGTGAAAGAATGAGGTCACTTGGAAATCTTTTCAATTTTAGGGAGTCTGGAAAAAGCTTAACTATGGACTCTGTGGGGGTTCCTTCTTCGTAAGTTTAGTCCCTCAAGCCCAAAAAAGGGATAAAATTATACCTGAGAGTACTCTTCTATAGAGCTGGAATTCCATAGAGTATACCTTTGTTCGTACAGTTGACCGTCCGGACCAAAAAAGGGGTAAGCTACCGCCGGACAGACGTGACTTCAAATTTCAGTTTAACGAGCGTGAAAGGCCACAAGATCGCTTAAAAATCTTTTCATGTTTAGAGGGTCTGAAATGGGATTAAAAGGAGACCCGTTATTTTTTGGGAGTCCTGAGGGTGAGATCAAGAGCAAAGAAGAATCATGCAAATGAGGCTCAAACTCATATTCAGGAAATACTATAAGGACTCCCGAACCTACAGTGTTTTAAAGACGGCATGGACACCATAATGCAACCAGGACCTACCTAGGGCATCCATGTTCTGGTAAAATCTACCGCCAAGTTGCAACACTTCTAAAGCAGATATGACGGTTCCATGTCACAACCTGATGAGATCAATCCTATGGMAAAGGAAAAAGGCAACGAGGCACAAAAGTTGGGGTAATAACCTAACCTATATGCTCAAGTTGATTATTGGAAAAAWTTTCATGGACCGTCAAAATTTTCTCAAAACTCAAACAAAGTGTCCCAATACCCGATCAAATCCCTCCCATATAACTCCTAAATCACTCTAAATGGTTTTTGGTATAAAGAAACTGATAAGGGAGGCCAAAAAAGTGACAAAAAGAGGCCAAAAAGTCTATAAATAGAAGCTGGCAGCTCATTATCACCATTGCTGATTTGGAAATTGACTCTGGAGCCAAAAGACCCCCTTTGACAAAAATGGTGATTCCTGGAGCTACAGTGGACGAAACGAACTTCCGCTTGGACCAAGTAAGTACAAACTCCCCTATATAGCTATTCAATTCTTTAATTTTTCTTTTGAGTTTGTTTTTTGGGTGGGCGTTGACCTTAAAAAGGTTGGCCCTAGGTCCACGCGAGCTGTCTATGGACAGGCTGCGTGTACACTCGGGCAGAGTAAAACATGCCCGCGTGTACACGCGACTGTCACTTAGACAACATGCGTGGACCCCCTCTTTTATGGATAAAAAAACAAAACAACTTACTAACCCTCCTAAACTTTGTTATGTTGGCAGGATGTATGTCTAGTGGAGGGAAAGGGAGCATGAAGCAATTAGTGAGTTGGTTGCGAGAGATCCGAATGTCGTGGCTATGTTGATGAAATGTGGTTTACTTAAGTTTTTCCCGTGTCCATTTATGCAAGCGCAACCAAGGCTACTGAATGCCTTGATTGGCACCCTGATGCAGAGGCCTTCATGCTAGAGGGGCAATCACTGGTGCCCACCATCGAGGATATCTACTTTTTGACTGGACTCTCAAGGAGAGGGGAACCAGTCAATTTCAGGATGTTTCCTGTGGGGCCGCATAACATAGTAGAATTGATAGCCGAGCACTGTGAGGCTGGGACAAACTGTGTGAGCTCCCAAGTGCCCATAAGTAATATTACTAACCTATCATTGCAAGCAATATTATTTCTTATTGGGCGGATTACTGGTTCATCGGCCTTGCATCGGGCATCTCGCGCACAGATAAATTGTGCTATCCAGTGGTTGAATGCACAGATTTTTGACTGGAGTATGACACTACTTGAGTGTATGAAGAGGCAATTGATAGATTGCTGACAACGGACACAGAGGAACTTCGGGTTCGGGATGATTTTGTGTTCATTCTTCTTTGAGAGAGTTTTGAGCTTTAGTCCACGGGAAGTGGTACGAGGACATCAGGCCTCTTTTCCTGCAGTATGTATATGGGCAGTATTACTGCCATGACAGGGTGGTGGAAGGACCAATGAGTCCTTCGACGATGAATTTTTTGCATGGCTATCCCGGTAGATCCCTGTGATTGAGGATTACCCATATGCAAGGATAGACTTTTCTAGAGATTCTGAGATACTCGTGTCTCCTGGTGAGGAGCGAAGGGAGATGGGTAAGTCTCCACCTTTGTAGTTTTTGTTTTGTTGTATATGTAATTTTTATGTCGTTTTTGTTATATATATCATTTTTTTTATATGCCAGAGTATTTGACGGATATACATTTGTTGCATGCAGATGTGGGACCCGTACGACCTGCCGATTATGCACGGAACAAACGTCGTCCTCGGCCAGAAGCCGCAACTTCCGCTGCCAGGGGACCAACAGTAACAGGGAACCTCCTAGCTGGGGAGGCTGAGAGGGTACTTAGACGAGTTGAGAGGAAATTTATTGCACTCACTCGCACAGTCCTGATGGTAGAGATAGAGGACCTGTCGCCATCCATGCAACCTCATGTAGTGGGGGCACCTCGGACGTGGGTCTGATTGTTTAGGAATTTATCCCATGCAGTGGACTATTATAACAAGGCCCATAGGCCCTGAACCTATTTTAGAATTTTTACGTGCCACGAGCACTACTTGTATATATTTTTTGAGGGCATAAGCCCTGTGACTCGTTATTGGTCCTACTTTTGAGGCGCTTGTGTCCATCTATGTACTCTGGTTATTTTATGGTGTTATATATGGTTTTTTGATCTTTTCTGTCTTATGGATCATGTGTGAAAAAATGTATTTACATGTTTATGTCAATGTTCTTTCATATGTGTGAAAGATGCCAATCTAAAATTTGATTAGCTAGAGTATCTGTAATTTGGTTTAATCTCCTAGGAACATGAAAATATGTATTATAATCAAAGTTTTGTTCTAAGAGACATACCCTAAGGAATCATCGGTGTAAGATTGGATCATGAACCCAGTATATTCTGTTTAGCTGAGACACAACTAGTTGGGCATCGAGATAGACCCGGAGATGAGAGATACCCAATGACAAGGCATCACGAAGCAACTCAATAACTGCACTATACTCGGCGACATTATTTGTGGTGTCACCTAAGCATATCCCTCCGGAAGATAACAACTGGCCCTGAGGTGTAAAAATTACCCAAGCTGCGGAGGCAAGCCTCCGAGTGTGTCGACTAGCACTGTCTGCATACCCAACGAACACCTCAGAATCACTTGACATCTGTGATATTGACGAAAGATAACATCAATGACACGTCCATAACACTTAAAAGAAACTAAAAAGTAATAGTACAAAGACTATACATATGTTACAAAAAGTTACCCACAGTGACCTGCCTATGAGTAATACTTCTTGAGGTAGATCCCATTTCTAGGCTCCGCCAAAACATTCCCTTCAAAATCAACCAGACGATAAGTGCCCTTTTTTAATACCTCTTTTATGATGAAAGGTCTGAACCACATGGGTTTGAATTTTCCTACCTCTAGGGGGTTCTTATCTTGGTCATAGACCAGGACAAGGTCGCCTTCAGAGAAAATCCGAGGACGAATGGACCTATCATACTGACACTTGACCTTATGTTTATGAGCCTCGTTGGCCAGGGCTGCTTCACGACGATGCTCATTGAGCTGCTCAAGGTGTACTAACCGTTCTTCAAGTGGAGAAGTGTCTCACAATAATTGTACTGCCAATTTTAGTGATAGGATCTGACATTCTATGGGCAAGACTGCCTCCAGCCCATAAATGAGTTGAAAAGGTGAGAAATCGGTTGCAGTCTTAACAGATGTTTAGTAAGCCCATAATGCCGAGTATAACATCAAATGACAATTTGACTTGGCTGAGTTGATAGTTCACTGTAGAATAGTCTTAAGAGTTTTATTTACAGCTTCTACCTGCCCATTGGCTTGGGGATAGTAGGGTGATGAATGCTCTTGCCGTAACCCAATATTTGATGTTAATTTGGTCATCATTTGGTTCTGAAAGTGACTACCATGGTCAGTAACAATCTCTCTCGGGACGCCGAACCGTGCTATGATCTGATTGAATAAAAAGAGAGCTGCAGTCTCTCCATCATCTTTAAACGTTGGCATAGCTTCAACCCACTTAGTGAAGTAGTCAACAACTACGATGATATAGCGGTGCCCCCTTGCAGAAGGGGGGTTGCAAGTAGTGTAATCAATCCCCCACTTGGTGAAGGGACCAACTGTGATGATAGGAAACATGGGAGTGGGATGCACCCTCATCTTCCGAGAGAATATTTGGCATGGATGGCACTTCTTGACCGATTCGATACAATCTTTGATAAGTGTCGGCCAGAAGTAATCTGCTCATAAAATATTTTGGGTTGTTGCCAACCCAGACAAATGACCACCACAAGCTCCGGTATGGCAATCGTTGAGAATGATGACTGCCTCCTCATGTGTGAGACATCAACGTAAGATGCAGTCTACACCTCTCCGATACAACGTATCATCGAGTATGAGATAATTATTAGCCTGATGGCGTATACGCTGACGCTCATCACGAGAAGCAGAAGTGGGGCACTTCAAAGTCTGGAGATAGATAAGTATATCTCCATACCAAGGATCTAAATAGGTGATCAAAAACATATCTCCCCGGATAGGTGATTCTTCAAGTACAACGTCACCTGACTCAACCGGAAGTTTCGAAATAAGTTCTGCGAAGACCAATGAATTTTTGGACTTTGCTAAAACAAAGTCTAAGACAAACTCCTGGAGGATGACTATCCATCTACTGATTTTTCTACCTATTACCCGTCATTTCAATATGTACTGGAATGGATTCATGACAACAATGACGGTGGTCTTGCGAAACAGAACATAATGACGAAACCATTGAATAGCATGAATTGCTGCCAATGCAAGTTTTTCGATATGAGAATAATTGAGTTCCGATCATACAAGGCCTCGGCTCAAGTAATATATCACATGTTCTGAGAACACATCATCTTCTTGAACTAAAACCATGCCAATGGTTGACTCTTCGACAGCCAGATATAATAATAAATCTTTGTTATAGTTAGGTGGCCGTAGCAGAGGGGCCATAGTGAGGGTGTGTTTTAATGCATCGAAAGATCATTGAGCGACATCGTCCCAGTAAAAAGGAATGTCTTACTTCATTAAGCGCATAAATCCCTTGGTGATTTTGGCATAGTTGGCGATGAAGCGTCGTAAAAAGTTTGCCTTGCCTTGTAGACTCTAAAGTTGAAGGATTGTGCGTGGGGGGGGAAACTGGATTATTGCCTCCACCTTGAGAGGATCGACCATGATCCCTGTTGTTGATACGATGAAACCTAACAAACATCTTGACGTTATGTAGAAGTTGCACTTGTTTGGATTCAAGTGAATCCTAAAGTAGTGACAACATTTGAAGATTAGTCTAAGGTGCATGGCATGATCCGTTCTCTTGCGAGATCATGATGCTAAATCATCTAGGTAGGCCTCGACTATATGCTTGAGATCATGAAAAGAAAAATACATGGCCCGCTGGAATGTGGCTCCAGCATTTTTAAGACCAAAAGGAATCTTACGATATGCGAATGTACCCCAAGGACAGATGAATGTCATTTTGTGTTGGTCTTCGGGTTTGATTTGGATTTGATTATAGCCTGAAAATCCATCCATGAAAGAAAATGCTTCACAACCAGCACATTCATCAATGATCTGGTCGATGAATGGTGTTGAAAAAATATCTTTAGGACATGCCTTGTTCAAATCACGGAATTCGGTACATACACGAATCGTGCCTTGTTTTTTATTGACCGGCACAGGATTTGACACCCATTGGGTCAAATGGATAGGATAGATAAAACCTTCCTTTAACAATTTCTCAACCTCAATCTTGATGGCTGTCGCTTTCTTGGGATTAATTGGATGAAGCTTCTGACGAACAAGATTAAAATCAAGATAAGTTTTGATTTCATGTTCAACTATTTTTGGATCAATACCTAGCATTTCCTCATAAGACCAGGCAAAAATGTTGCGGAATTCTTTGAAAAGATCCGTATAGATTTGAATCTCTTCGGGGGAGCAATCCTCTCCGACGAATATGTTCTCCACAACACTAGGGTTTTGGGAGATGTTGATTGGTATAGTTTCAACGATAGTTTCCATATTTCCCTCAGCATAAATTTCATGTGTAGCTAAGAGATGAATAGGACATGACTGATCTCCCGTCATGGTCACGGTGAATTCTCCTTCTTCAATTCGGCTTAACTCTGGGAGAAAATATGATCTGTGATAAAGATCTTCCCAAGGTTTTTTCGGACTAGTCATGGCTTCGATTATTGCTTCATCAGAAGGCAAGACTAAGTCTAACGAATCAATGTTAGTGAGAGAATCCTGAGCTCAGATAGGCTCTAGAAGTGGATCTAACTCTTGTGTAGGAGTCAGATCAGAGTTAGCTGAAGCTTACTGGACTAAAGAGTACGCTACTTCAGCGACAAACAAGGGCATGGACATGCCTAAGTGCCCTATCTCATCCATCGTGGCCGATGGGGAAGGAAGTATCCACGGATCCTTGAAGTAAGTTGTGCGGAACGACGAAACTTGAAAAATCTCAACCTTATGGTGATTGGATATAAATTTGATATCACCTTGAGAAGGTGGGTAATCGAAGGTACCCATCAAGGATGGGCACAAACCAACTCCTACGTTGATGACACCTGGTTGAGGGTTATTAATCATCGGGACCGTGGATGCCCCCAAAGTTGGGTCAAGTTTGGAGAAAGACAATTGATCGATGGTCACTATCTGGCTCTCATGTGGAAACAACAAGACCCAGAAAACTGTAGCAACCACAGCTTGCATAGCATAAGTCCAACTCCTTCCTAACAAGAGGTTATAGTCGAGGGGAGCATCGACTACCTCTACTTCGACACACACAGTCTTCCCTCCTAACTGCACGGGGAAAGAAGGAATGATGCCATGTGGTCGGAACGAACAACCGTCAAAAGCAGTGAGAAGAGTAGGTGATGGAGACAAGATGGGTTGGCCAATGGCCTTCCAACATGCCAACGACATAATTCATGTCGAGGCGCTGTTGGGCTCCGGATTTATAACATTTTCTTGCTGGTTTTTGAAGACATTGTTTACTCTTCTGAAGACTTTTGTTAAGCAAATGGCATTCTTTCTGTGCTATTCATACTCTGTTACACATATATGTTCCATTGCATACAGAAACCATGAAGTGCTTCCAAAACCACAAATGAGCGAAGAATT
>ML778864.1:8958-25258 GCA_009831015.1 Picea engelmannii | reverse complement strand
TTTTTGTGGGATAAGCCACTACTATTTGAAATGCTACATGGTAAGGAAAACGAGGTTTTAAGTCAGTTGTATCTAACATGATGGTACCCATATTACAAGTCTCAGTAGAGCCCAAAGTGGTTAACAAGGCTTTCCTCTGAGCAGGGCAGATTTGGAGGACCTCCAAAGCAGACATCACACAAAGGGGTTTGTGATAAATCCTCCACCACAGAGTAGTTCTGGGTGGCCCTTGAATTTGGGTTATGAGAAGATTTTTTAAATGCACCCTTTGGAATGCGTGTCATTGTTTCTCCCAACGTCTTCTCAATATGTAAGGGAAGAGATGGGAGATCAACTTCTTTACTCTTCTCAGAAGTGCTTGGTTTACTATAGTCTTGTGTTGTATTTGATATGAAAGCATCATCCCTAACCATATATATGTTTGTGGATGCAGGGTTATTCAAAGGAGGGCAAGTTTCTTGGCTGCCCCCTTCCGTGCTTGCAGAGGCTTGAGTTAGATTTTGCCCATGTTGAAATGGATTAGTCAACACTACTTGCTATCACTGCATGACAAACTTTTGGGCCTCTACAAGCCGAGGACATAGATGGTTCGGGTGGTCTTCCGTGCATAAGTTGCAAGGATACCTCACCTTTCATTTTTCAGTGTTGTCCTCGCCAGCATTATCGTTGGGTTTTTTATCCCCCTTACCCTTCTTTGGTTGTTTTTTCTTCCCTTCAGGCTGCTGGGTGGCCTTTGGGTTAGTCGACTGTACTGTGTGTACTTCTGACATTTTGGTAGAGGGAGCAGCCAAAGCAGTGGTTTGGCTGGCCACTGTGTGTTGGATTGATAACTGCTGCAACTACTTTGTCAATTGCTCAACGGGCTTGGTTTGTGTGGAACCGACAATACCATCGGCATGTGGTCCAGCTCTCTATCTAGTTTTATCCAGTATTGAACATGGCGCATCTGGAAAGATGTTGTATAATAAACTGGACTGAGAATAGATGAGCTCAAATTGTTGAGCCCTCATGATTGCATCTTCTTCGGAGAAAAATACAGACAATGCGACATATTTGGATAACTGTGGGACCAAAGACTTAAGGAACCACTCAAGAAGGAATGCTGGTGGGACTGGTACCTTGATTAAGCTCTTTCGACGTCTCCATTCTCGGATGTGATCAGAGATATGGTATGTGTTGTAGGAAAATATCCCTGCGGACAAGTAGATTGCCTCAAAGAGATAGAATCTTAACTCTAAGACAGAAAGTGCTTAACATGGACACTAACTTCCTTTCAGATCTATACAAGCTAATGCATGAGGAGGAAGGAGAACATAAGTACCTTTTTATCGACGTTTGTCCTTGCACGCTCTGAGTCGAGTTCCAATCTTTCGCTCCTCGATGAACCCTGTAGACAAACAATAGTATGACTAATTCCTACTCTATTGATATTAGCTCGAGAACAGATCTATCTATCAGAGATAAGTTCATTTAAGATCAGACACAAACTAGAAATAAACAGGACAAGCGTGTTATATTAATGAGAACAATGACAACAGTAACTTACAATCGTAGATGCGAATGCAACAGCTTCGTCAAGTCCCCTTTGTCTAACCCTTGTTCGAAAGATCCATGATCTGAATGATAGCATCTTCGCTGATAACTTTCCTCCAGTTCACTGTGTGTTTCCTATGAGATCATAGGTTTCATGCTAGCAATTCTTCCCCTTTTCACCATCATAGAGCCTGCTTATATAGGTTAAGAGAGGCTTAACCTATTGAGTTATCTTTAGGATAGGTTGAGGAATTCCCTCCTTAGATCAAGGATCTTCTGATTGAACCAGGAATTCGAATGCAACTTCCTTCCAAAATTGAAAGATCCTCCCCTAATTCTCCTCAACGGGCCAACCACTCCCTAGATTAGACAGTGCTCCCTCAAAAGGAGCATCGGGGCATTATAACGCTCCCTAGGAGGCTCAAGGGGAGTGCCAGCGCTCTAAATATGGGTGGCGCTCCTTGAGAGGGACAGTTTGTTGTTATAACACTCCCCAAGACCTTATAGGGGAGTGCCAGTGCTCCTAAGGCTAATGTAGAGGAGCGCTCTCCTTCAAAACCCTAGCTTAAGAGCTCCTTTCAGGTGGCAAGAGATGTTTGACTTCAGTTAATCATCTCTCTTCCGTCAAATCAGATGTATGAGTTATTCTAAGTGCCTCCTTAGTGTCATCATCATGGTAGTATGTTTGAACAACATTTGTGACACTTGTGAACAACATGAGACACTTGCGACAGTTGTAAAGAACATGCGACACTTACGACAGTTGAGAGGAACATGTGACACTTATCCAATTGAGTAATATTGACGTGTAATAGATTTCCCCCCAAAGCATGAAGTTAGAATATGAGAACTGATAACTGAAATGCTTTGTAGACTTCCAAGCAAGGGTATAGACTCGGAGAACCTGATGGAAGCTGCACACAAACATCCAACAAATATTATGACATGTTTCAAAACCCAAGGCAGGCATACCTATGCTTGGGTGATCAAGACGTGCAAGATATGGCCGCCATAAAATACACTGTGGATCCATAATTGTATTGATGAAAAGGTATAGCCACCAAAGATACAATGTGGATCTATACTCTGATGACCTGGACTGATCGTAGCCATGAAGAATACACAGTGAATCTACGAGATGACAAGACATAGCCACGACCAATACAAAGTGGATCTATGTAATAGTGTATGCATCATTCGTCCAAGAAAAACTCCTTCGCAACCTGGGCAAAGCATATATCAAAGTGATCACTCAACCTAGGGTCTTCTTACCAATCCCAATGTGGTATGAATCTAACCATGTGAATGGATGTCCTGATGTCGAACATGGCAGAAACCACTTGATTACCGGTCAATAGTGAAAACTGTTAACAAGTGCGAGGGAGATCACCATTAATGTCAATGATTCCCAAGGTACCCTAGTACATTCCAATGGATGTGAATGGATGAGATGGACTCGAAAATCTATGGAATCATCCAATCAGAGGTCAATGATGTAAACCTACTGTCGAATGTGAGGAGGCCTGCCATTGAGGCATGCAGGTTCCAAAGTACTAAAAGTTTCTAAGCTTGATTCCTGGATAGTGTGTTGAAGTCAACAGGAATAGACTCGTCAAGGGAGGGCCTTGATGTATCCCCCATCAATGACACGAAACAGACATAGAGATGTAATTGGCGGATCAAATGGACATGGACTGACATGGGTTTTGAAGCAAGATATCTGGGATGGCTGACTCTAGAGGCAGATACTTCCCTTGAACACTAAGGCACAACAACAAAACATGACATGGACCAAAACTATGCAGTGGATGTTGTGACTTGCGTCAGGTGACCCAAAGGAGTGAAATAAACTCAAAGGATTGGCTCAGTGCAGAGGGTCAATGGATTATAATGCATGCAAATGACAAAGTGTCGTGTTCAAAGGCGACTCTAAGAATTACATGGTAATGTTCTCAAGAGACTTCTTGGCTTTCTTCTTTCAAATTTTCCCCCATCCAGACAGACGAGTACCTCTTTTTGATTTAACGAGCTCAAGGAGGATAACACATGCTCGATATAACTCACCTTCGGTAATTTCCTCTTCTTTTGTTTAATGAACTGGAAGAAGTAAGGGTTCGGTCCTGTATGGGCTTGTCGATGTTTTTTTTAGCGAGTCCAAAGACAAAAAACTCGAAGGTTTTTCATGATTATAGAGTCTGGAAAAACACTTAAAAGAGGACTCTCTCAGTTCCTTTTTCGTACAGTAGTCTGACGAGACCGAAAAAGAGATAAACTATCGCTCGAAAGACGCCCTTTCAAACCTTTTAACGAGCGTGAAAGGAAGAAAGATCACTTGACAATCTTTTCATATTTAGAGAGTCTGAAAAGAGTTTAAAGATGACTCCAGGGGGGTTCCTTTTTCATGTGTCCATGTGGGTCCGAAAAAAAGATAAAAGTCTACCCGATGCGTTCTCATATTTTCGAGCTTGAGAATGAACTAAGACTATGCTCATGAGTGCGACAAGGTAAATAATCGATCATAACTGCCAGGGAACCTGCGATGTCAAAACTGCAATCCAGAGGTTTAGTGAAGCCATTATATTGTTAGAGAAACCCACAAATGACTATACCTTATAAAAAAATGGAAATTTATAAATAGTAATACAATGAAAATTCCATTTACCATTTCATTTTACATAAGGATTTGTAGCAGTGGAGATTCTCACTTTGGGAGGTGGATCTTGTTTTGCTCGATACCGGAGCTACGGTTGACCATTTTCTTTGCCGTTCAGACCAGGTAGATATTCATCTCCCCTTCTTTCAATCACATGGTTTAATATTCATTTTCATAGCAGCATTTAATTTAAAAAATGAAGCCCTAAGTCACCCCAAAAAGATCAAATCGACCTCCATTAAAAATGATGGGAATTAGACATTCTTTGTGCAAAATCATTTTATAAAGTGATAGCCAACATGCCAATTCCTTAATACCTAAGTGAATGGGTCGTTTTTGTCAAAGAAGTCATAAGAAATTCTCACACATGCCCACATAGCCATAAGGGAAATCGTTTTCATTTAAAAAACATTTAATTGTTGTGTGATGATTGTTGGATGGCAAAGAGAGGGCATGATGATTGTAAAAGAGGGCGTGGTATTTTTAAACAATGTGGGCATTATATTTCATGTTTTAAATTGCTTTAAGAAATTGCCGAAATTGCCAAAATATTGAAATGATGAAATTCTTTATTTTTTTGTTTTGTAGGTGATTTCGGCGACCATGATCGAGTGGAAAGAACAAGAGCATGAGATGGATGACTTAGCTGCCTTGTGGATTGCTCACACGTGGGCCGCATTGAGAGCTTGTGGCTTACTAAAGTTCTTCAAATTGCAAAAAATGAAGAAGGAGATTTTGCTGCTTGAGCAGATGATTGGCTTATGGGATGTCACGGAGCAAGGATTCTGGATCGGCACACAGCTTCTAACCATCGAGTTGGAAGACGTGTATTTCTTGACTTGCCTCTCAAAAAGAGGGGTCCCTATATCTTTTTCTGGGCAGAGGGCACTTCCCGAAGAAGTGGGCGTGTATCTGGCACATCATTGTGTCCCAGGAGCAAGACTGGTAGGGGGTAGAATCCCTATCAAGGATATCCGAGAGTTACCTCTCTGGTCCATTTTGTTTGCCATCACAAGCGTGACAGGCAGTACTAGCGCACATCTGGCATCAAGATCGCAGGTGGCTTATGGCGTACAGTGTTTGGAGCCAACATTGTTCAACTGGAGCACAAGGTTCCTTCAGAATGTGAAGGAACAGGTTTTGCGGTGTAGGATGGGACATAAACAGTTTGGATACGGCTCTTTTCTAGTCTCATTTTTCTTAGAGCGCATCCCCCAGATGCAACCTCAGATAGCATTGGTAGTACGACCAGTGGACGAACCACGGATGGAGAGGTGGACTAGTCGGTCTCTAAGGCTAGTAGCGGAGTCAGAGTTCCGTTTCACTGGCGATTTCTTCGCTTGGTTGAGACGACAGTATCTCTGGATAGAGGACTTCTCGTATGCTGAGGTGGATTTCCGTGGGAGCATGGATTTGATTTTACCCATGGGGGAAGATTGGGATGCGTTAGGTAAGAGACTGAGAAACACCTTGTCTAATTTATGTTTTTTAAGTTTTTAATGTATATATATTTTTTTGGGTATGTAGAAGAGTTTTTAAAAGATGTATTGTTTTCAACCACTAGACAAAGGAGCAGTGCGCCTGGCCGATATACCGATACCAGGACGTCGTGGGGGTGCTCCGGTTGTAGCGGATTCGGGAGTACCAGTGATAGGTCTCCGGGAGGTTGAAAGAAACCTCCAAGGCCTCACGATGGGCATTCCTCCTCTACGTAGGGGAGAAGTGCCTTTACATCTGCAGAGGAACACTATGGGAGTACCAGAAAATGTCAATTCTCCTAGCACAATGTAGTGCAGGGATATTAGAGTCTCTCTAGTGATCATATTTTTGTATGCCTTGTCAGGCGATGTTGTATGGGTGTAAAGGCCCAACATTTTTCTCTTCTACATACTTTTTTAATGTAATCAAAACAGTTCAGTCACGCTATGTATATATATATATATATAGTTCTGAGTTTTTACAGTGCCAAATGATTTTTACATGATGATGTCTGTGATGTGTTTTAATTTACATGTGATGTAAACATTTTCTTTCCTTAAATCTTATATATGGGCAAGATACCGATCTATGATGTAATTGGCTAACGAATCCGAAACACTATTGAGTTCTCTTGGAATGTGTCGATATTCAATGTAATCAAAAATTCGTTCAAGACGGTGAACTTGTAGGTGGAGACATAGCATGATAGGATTACGGATAGCATAGATTCGATTGAGTTGATAGACCATGAGTTGGGAGTCTAAGTAAACAATGATACGAGAGATACCTAGGGAGGAGGCTTGGGTCAAAAGTCCGATGGCAGCATGATATTCTACCATTTTATTAGTCGTTGGTCCTAAGCAAATACCTCCTGAACTCACCACCTCATCAAATTGGTAAATGACCCATGTTGTCGAAGCAATGTTCCGGGTATGTCGACTAGCACCATCCGCAAACCCGAAAAAGATAGGAAAGGCTAATGTCATCTGTGCATGAAAACACAAGGCATAGTTATGAGTGGAAAAGGTAAAGACTCGAGCATGCAAAAGAAACAGACACACCAAACTAAAATACAATAATGTACAAAGTACACATGCTAGGTGATCTAGGCATAGTACTTTTTAAGGTAAAGCTCGTTCTGGGGCTCTCCTAGGGAAATTCCATCATAATCTACTAGTTCGTAGGAGCCTCTATGTAGAACACGTTTCACAATGTAAGGACCATGCCACAGAGGTTCTAACTTACCTTTCACCAATTTGTCATGAGCTTGGTCATAAACGAGGACCAATTCTCCTTCTGCAAAAGTCCGGGGATGGACGAATTTGTCGTATTGGTTTTTAATCCATTTCTGATGTGCTTCGTTAACGAGAGCGGCATCACGACGTGTCTCGTCTAGTTTGGATAGATATAAGAAGTGTTCTTCTTCAGCAGAAGTATGGGGTAGGAGTTCTACTTTAAGTTTGAGAGATGGAATCTCACACTCGATTGGTAAAACGGCTTCTATGCCATACACCAACTGGAAAGGAGTAAATCCAGTTGCGGTTTTCATGGAAGTACGGTAAGCCCAGATATCGAAAAAAGTTGTAGATTCCACGATGTCTTGTTTTCCCCTACCATGCGTTGAATCATGGTTTTTAGGACTTTGTTGATGGCCTCAACTTATTCGTTGGCCTGAGGATAGTAAGGGGATGAGTTTTCATGATGAAAACCCAATTTGACATGCAATTTTCTCATCATCTGGTTCTTAAAGTGTGCACCGTGATCAGTGACAATGGCGCATGGTACAAAAAAATGAGTTATGATATGGTTAAAGAGAAACAAAGCTGTGGTACGACCATCGTTTAGAAAGGTAGGCATAGCCTCAACCCATTTTGTAAAGTAGTCGACGACGACGATTATATAACTGTGCCCCCCGGCTGAGGTAGGCTTACATTGCATGAAATCGATACCCCACTTGGCAAAGGGGCCGATGGAGATAATGGTGTGCAGCGTAGTAGGGTGGGTGCATGCCTTCTTGTTAAAGACTTGGCAGGGTGGGAATTTTTTGACTGCCTCAATACAATCTTTGAAAATCGAGGGCCAAAAGTAGCCGACATGTAGGAATTTTTGGGCTGTGGCCATCCCAGAAAGGTGACCACCACAAGCGCCAAGGTGAAAATCGTTCAGAACGCGTTCAGCCTCCTCATGAATCAGACATTGTCGGAGGATGGTGTCAATACCATGGCGATACAAGGTGTCACCGACAATAAGATAATGACGAGAATTGTGGTGAATACGTCGAAGCTCTTCATGGGAAATGTTGGGCTGAAAACATTGGGTTTGGAGGTAAAGGAGGATGTCTCCGTACCAAGGATCAGAGGTGCTGATGAGGAAACGAGTTTCATCGAGGAGAGAATCTCTAGGTTCGATGTCTTCATCAGCACAAGGGAGAGCACAGATAAGCTCTGCAAACACCAGGGACTTTTTGGCTTTGGACTTTGTAAATTCAAGATCGAATTCTTGAAGGATGACGATCCATTTAGAATATTTTCCCCTAAGTACTTAACGTGTCAAGACGTGGTACATGGGGTTGGAGTCCGCAATCACCGTGGTGGTGCATAATAAGATGTAATGGCGGAATCTTTGGACAGCGATGACGGCTGCCAAAGCCAATTTCTCTACATGTGAATATCGGAGTTTGGGTCCAGATAGATTCTTTCTTAGGTAATAGATCACATGTTCTTCACCGTTGGGGTCCTCCTGAACTAACACCATCGCAATAGTGGAAGTGGAGGCGGCTAAGTAAAGGATGTAGTCCTTTGTATACTCTGGAGGGTGTAACAAAGGTGTGTGGGTTAGAGCATGCTTGAGAGCATCAAATGACCATTGAGCGATGTCATCCCAGATGAAAGGGGTGTTTTTCTGTAGTAACCGCATGAATCCTTTAGTTATCTCAGCGTAGTTACAAATGAAACAGTGAAGGAAGTTTGCTTTGCCTTGCAAACTTTGGAGTTGGGTTAAATTAGTGGGCGGGGGTAAGGCCAGAATAGCCTTGATCTTTAAGGGATCCAACCTAATCCCATCTTTAGAGACAATAAAACTGAGGAGTCGATCGGATTTGACAGCAAAAATGCACTTATGTGGGTTCAAGCGGATACGGTAGAACCGACATCGAAGAAAAATAGCTCGTAAGTGATCGATGTGATCTGATCGATTGGATGAGTGGGCAGGTAAGTCGTCGAGGTAAAGTTCTGCGATATGCTTGATATTGTGAAAAGCGTACGACATGGCCCGCTGGAAAGTAGCACCAGCAATACTTAAGACCAAAAGGTAGTTTTTGATAGGCAAAGGTTCCCCATGGGAAGATAAAGGCTATCTTATGTTGATCAGCAGGTAAGATTTCAATCTGGTTATACCCAGAGAAGCCATCCATGAAAGAGAAGATTACGCTCCCAGCACAATTATCGATGATTTGGTCGATGAAGGGCATAGGGTAGTTGTCTTTGGGACAAGCTTTGTTGAGATCCCGATAGTCAATACAAAAACGGATGGTTCCTTGTTTTTTGGCAACTGGAACAAGGTTGGAGACCCATTCTATCAAAGGGACAGGATAGATAAAGCCAGATTTTAGAAGTTTCTCAACTCCTGCCTTTATAGCTGCGATTTTATTGGGATGAAATGGGAGAGTTTTTGTCGAACAGGTTTCGTGCCAAGGTAAGTCTTGATTTCGTGCACGATGATCGAAGGGTCGATCCCTGGCATTTCCTCGTAGCTCCAAGTGAAGACATCGCGAAATTATTTAAACAAAGCGGTGTAAGAGACCACTTCTTCGGGTGTGAAATTAGCACCAAGGTTAATGTTTTCCACGACACCTTCTTTGATCGAAATATCAATAACGATCGCGGAAGAGATGTTACCCATATTCCCCTCATAAAGAGTATATTGTGTGAGGATGGAAGATTACGGAGCATCGGTAACATCAGGAGGGAAGACAGAGTGTATGTCTTGGCGGATTTCTTCCAAAGGAGAAAGAAAAGAGGATCCATGATGGTTATCATCCCAAGGTAGATCGTCAATACTAATCATTTCCATAATAGATTCGTCAGAAGGGAAAATTTGGGAAATGTAATCGATTGTAGACGATAGGGAATCCAACCATGAAGGCATCAAGCAGGCATCATGGGCCAACAAATGTGGGTTGTCCGGAGAGGGAGAGGTAGATTGAATAGCTACGTATGCAGCCTCGGCTGGGCTAAGTGGCATAGTGTCACCGAGCACATCGAATTCCATAGGACTAGGTACAACCCAAGGATCATATGATTCCAAGGATTGATACGGCATAGTTGAAATCATATTGACGGTGGCAATATGACGTGCGGTGAGTGGAAGTGGTGTAGGGAAGGTACCCATGAGGCTCGAATCTTTTAACAAGCCAACACCAACGCTTTCATACGTAACTGGGTGGTCTCCCAAAAAGGGAATGTTGTTGGTGATAGGGACACGAGCGCTGGGTGTATAGAAATCAAGCTGATCGATGGTGACAATTTTGCCTTTATGGGGGAATTGTACACATTGAAACACCGATGAGGTGACAACAGTCATAGCATAGAACCAACTTCTTCCAAGTAGTAGGTTTTAATTGAGGGGGGCATTGACCACCTCGACATCAACGGTAACAGTTTTTCCACCCAACTGAACGACCAAGGATTGTAATAGTCTGTGTGGATGAAAACCTCACCCATCGAAAGCGCATAACATAGTAGGGGATTTGTTAAGGGTAGGTGATTTTAATCCTTTCCAACAAGCCAGAGACATGACACAAGTAGAGGCTCCCTCATCCAAGATAGTTCGGTGGATTTGTTGATTGTGAACAACAACATCGATCTGAAAGGCTAGTTGGTGAGAGAGTCGGGGTTGATGGTCATCTAGATTAAACATGAGGTTATTTTATGACTTGGGATTGAAAGCGTCGATGGTATCTAAGAGCATTCTACGTTGGTTGGGACAGTGTTGCAGAACTTCCAGAGTAGACATAGCACACGGTGCTTGAGCCAAATCTTCAACGATGTTGTAGTTTTGGGCCACCTGCGAAATAGGATTAAAGGTGGATTTTCGGATAGTGCTCTTAGGAGGGCATAAAATGGAGTCAAATGAAGGTTTCTCAATCTGAAGTGGCCTAGATGGAGGGCTAGCAGATGGAGGACTAACAGAAGATGGTAACGGGTCCGACGAAGAACCGTTAGTAGTCTTTAGCTTATCAGGTTTAACTGGTGTGTCATATGTCGCAGTGTGAGTGTTCAGATTAACCCCATTAAACGTGTAAATGTGGGCACTTGTCGAGGCCTCATCATGGGGTTGGTTGGAACTGCCCCCTGGAGTGGGGGTTTGAGCAACCAATGATTACTGTTGTGGGAAAGGCTGAGTAAGCATAGCGAGTTGTGAATTTCCCTTAAAGATCTTGGCCACTTCATCGCAATGTGGACAATCTCGGGTGTAGTGATCATCATCACAAATGAGACATGGGAATTTCGGTTTCCGTTGTGGTTGTTTCCCGACAGCAGGGGTTTGTAGTTGATTTTTTGGTTGTTCATTGTTGTTGCTTTTCTTTGGTTTATTTCTTGCTTTCTTCTTGCCCCCAGGTTGTTGTGAAGGGGTTGATTGGACTGCATTCACCTTAGAAACTTGAGTTTGAGTGGGGGTAGAAGAGGGTGTAGTCGGACTGGGAGCAGGCGTCGAAGTGGACCGTTGGATTGTTTCAGTTGACTGGGAAGTAGATTGGGTCTTGACGGAGCCAATAAATCCATCCGCGTGCGAGGTAGACGATGGTTTGGATGGATCATTAGTGGCACGTGTAGCATTCGGTATCAACTCGTACAGAGTACCAGACAGTGAATAAACTAAGTCTAAGTACTGAGCTCGGGCAATAGCTTCTTCCTCGGTGACTACACCACCCATGGCAACATCACGAGTGATCTGGGGTAACAGTGATTTGGTGAACCATTACACTAATAGTTGGTCAGGAATGACTGCTTTGATTAGCCTTCGTTGTCGTCTCCATTCATGAATATGATCGGAGATATGGATGGAGGTTGTCTGATGAAGGGAGGTCAATAGTTCAGTACCCATCTCATATCGAATAGGTAGTTGGAAGTGTGTGAGGAAGGACATGGTGAGAGAGTTGAAATCATGAAAAGAAGCATGGGGTAGTTCAATGTAACATTTTGCTACGGAACTCATAAGAATTCATTGGAAAAGATGCAAATGTATAGAATCATCCATGAGGGAGTTGGATGAACACCACAGATGGAAAGTCATCACATGGTTGTTTGGGTCTTCTCCAGACTTTCCGTCGAATTTTGGAATATCGGAAGGAGGTTTAGATGGGATAGCTAGCCAAACCGGAGAATGAAAGATGGGATCATTCATTAACCAAGACAAGTCTGGAAGATCCAGGGTTGCTAGGAAAGGTAGTTGTCGGTTAACTTGTGGGTAATGCTGGTGTGGCATAAGGACACTAGTAGGACCATACACTGGGTTGTGCGGATAATTTTAATTAGTGAGTCCTCTTGTATAGGGTTGGTGTTGACCAGGGTACACAGGATTTGAGATGTTTTGAGAATCATGTGTGAGCGGAGGATAACTGGATGGGTTTTGAGGGTTATAAGCTAGATTTGGTGTTTGTCCATAAGGAGGTTGTTGTGGAGCTTGAGGATTGTGTCCCCCTGAGAACTGTGGATTTCTAGGGAAAGGGATGTTCCATGGATTGGGTGTGGGGGGCACATTTTTTCCGTACGGTTGATGGTAGTCTCCGAATTGAGGTTTCCCCCAAGCATGAGGGTGCCCTCCAAATGGAAATTTTCCTCCGGTGGGAGGATGCCCCCCAGCTTGAGGTAGAGTTCCCAGAATTTGAGAACCAGACATAAATGACTGACCGGTACCGCTGAACGGATTAGGACCACCAAGACCAGTCCCTCCGGGTTGTTGGATAGGTATGGAACTTCCCGGCATAACTTGGGTAGTAGTGGCAGTGGAAGGATTCAGTGCTCTGTACCCAAAAGGGAGTGATGATGAAGGTCTAGGTGTTACAGGTGTGCCAATTGCAGCTTGGCTAACCACCGCAATACTGGAAGGAATAGTCAGAATATGAGGGACCATTGTAGAATGGGCCGTCTAGAGAGAAAAAGTAGACCTTTGGCCAACGGACGATGTGTTCGGACCAACGGATAGTGTGGCCGTAAAAACGGTGGTACCAGTAAAATGGTTTAAGGGTACGGTGTAGGTGAAAGGTGCGTCGGCACCTATTCCTGCTCCATAAAGATCTCGCACCATGCGCGGTGGACTTCGAACAATGTCTGCGGTCCAAAAGGGGTCATCTGCTAAAGGGTTCGAATGAGACCCAGTCAGAATGTCAGAAGGATTGACGACGACAAATTCACCGACTGAATTCAGTTGGAGAACATGTCACTCATATCCCTCCGGAATGCAGAAAGCTTCCAGAGACTCTGAAACAATTCGAAAATTCTCTAAAGGGGTGGGAACTTCTTCTTGGAAAGTTGTAGTGTCTTGAACCTCATTCTGTTGAGGAGATTCCTCCATAGAATGAGGGGGTAAAGGGGTGTTCCCTTCCATATTTTTTGGAGGAAGTCCCTATAGCCTCCACGAATGGCGTGGAGGGTAGATGTTGGTGAAAAAGAGTCAGCGAAAAATATCTATGGCCAACTACTGAAAAGAAACATCATATGCTAATAGAATCTAAGCATCACAACCAAGCAAACATGACCTTCTCTCGATGACTGTACTAGTTGGTGATGAAATCCAACGTCGCGTGATCAAGTCAAGAAGGGGCGGGGATATGGTGGAATAGTTACAATGGCGACCTGCTTAACGGACTTACGCCTTGGTGCAAGCTTCCATGCAATAATTGTGGATTTACCCTCCAAGGAGCCCGAGTGAGTTTGACCAATGTCTTCTCTAGGTACAGTGAGACTTCCCTTCACTGTCACCTTGTGTAAGACCCTAAAGATTACGGTCACTAAGGTTACCAACTCGCAATCAGCCCTTGGGCGGGAACAATCGATAGTCTAGTCCAAATGTACGGGTAGGGTATCTAGCCCGAAATAAACTTGAAAGGATTCCACTCAGTAATTGTGGATTTACCTTTAAGCGATCCCCATAATACAATCTAACCACTACAATCAGTCAAACCACGGAGGGATAATCTCCGTAGCTCTCCCAAATGCGACCTTTTGCGTAGTCCCTGTGTGAGAGGGGGATCCCAGGCAGACTTATACGACAATTGGATTTGACTCTCCCTAACTCAAGAGGCTAATGTTTGTTTTGGAAACTTTGGAGAGTTATGCTCACAGCCTAATCCAAAGTACTAGCCTTAGTCTACTGTTGGTGGAGGATCCTAGAAAAGAAAATGTTCTAGATAATTTATAATTAGCATTCATTTTATAGCTATTCTTTACTCAAAAAGGGGTGCATGGAAGTGAAACGGATGGAATTATGACTCAGTCTCCAAAAAATGCATCAAATATGATAGGCATTCATTTCTTTTTCAATGAACATCTATTTAAGGGAGAGAGAGAGAGTTCTTTTCACTAACAAGCACTAATAAGGAATGTCCTCAAACAAATCTTCTTCAATCAAATCCGATGTGGTGCTAAAACTTTTTGAAATACCTTCTAATATGAAAAATAAATTATGAAGATAAAGAAGAGTTTCTCTATTGTTCGTATGTGAATAATGATCAATTCAAAACAATGCTCGTCTTGCTAATTATATTTTTGGATCAATGAAAATCAGACCAACACAAGCAGGAATCGTACAAACAATACACCCTCTCGTTGTGATCAAAAAACAAGAAGCAAAAGAAAAGAAAAAACAAAGAAAAATCAAGAACTTCACACCAAAAGAAATGTCGAAGAACAATGACCTTAACTAAAACCAAATGGAGAGATTCGTAGGCTTCTGATTTCCTTCACCAGAGTTTCTCGCTCAGTCAAAGAGGAGAGAAAAACAATGCATGGGTTTCAAAACTCCAATTCAGCAGAAAAACTAAAAAATGATGAAAGAAGCTACAAAATCCAAACAACAAGGTATATGTTCCTCAGAAATAAAGATGCCAAAGTTGAATGGGAAGAAGCATCGACTCTCAGAGAGGCTCAGCAGGTGAAACACAAAGATTAGACCCTGAAAAGAGCAATTCTGGAAAGTTTTTGTCCAAAAGAGGGCTGGTGCTTTGTTGCAAAGGGAAAGGAGAGTTATAGCACTCTGTGTAAGGCACTCAGGGAGCACTGGCGCTCTGTCAACACAGCCACAAGGGAACTAGGTTCAAAAACTCTTAAAAATGTCAAAAAATCCAAAAATTACAGGCTAGTCTCGACAATCAAGCTGAGTGTGATGGGGTAGGTAGTCAATCAACTCACGAAATCAATCAAAAAGAGGTGAAACAGGTCTGAAAACAATCAAGGGGTAAGACAAGGTCAATGAGGAGAAATCAAAACAAAAAGGTTTCGATTTTAGGACTCCCCAATGGAGTTGCCAGTTTCTGTTGTAGGAAAATCTCCCTGCGGACAAGTAGATTGCCTTAAAGAGCTAGAATATTAACTCTAAGGCAGAAAGTGCTTAACGTGGACACTGACTTCCTTTTAGATCTATACAAGCTAATGCATGAGGAGGAAGGAGAACAAAAATACCTTTTTATCGACGTTTGTCCCTGCACGCTCCGAGTCGAGCTCCAATCTTTCGCTCCTCGATGAGCCCTGTAGACAAACAACAGTACGACTACTTCCTACTCTATTGATATTAGCTCGAGAACAGATCTATCTATCAGAGATAAGTTCATGTAAGATCAGACAAAAACTAGAAAGAAACAGGCCAAGCATCCTATATTAATGAGAACAATGACAACAGTAACTTATAATCATAGATGCGAATGCGACAACTTCGTCAAGTCCCCTTTGTCTAACCCTTGTTCGAAATATCCACGATCTGAATGATAACAGCTTCGCTGAAAACTTTCCTCCAGTTCACTGTGTGTTTCCTATGAGATCATAGGTTTCATGCTAGCAATTCTTCCCCTTTTCACCATCATAGAGCCTGCTTATATAGGTTAAGAGAGGCTTAACCTCTTGAGTTATCTTTAGGATAGGTTGAGGAATTCCCTCCTTAGATCAAGGATCTTCTGATTGAACCAGGAATTTGAATGCAACTGCCTTCCAAACTTGAAAGATCCTCCCCTAATTCTCCTCAACGGGCCAACCACTCCCCAGATTAGACAACTCTCCCTCAAAAGGAGCATTAGGGCGTTATAACGCTCCCTAGGAGGCTCAAGGGGAGTACCAGTGCTCTAAAGATGGGTATCTCTCCTTCAGAGGGGTAGTTTGTTGTTATTGTTGGTTGTGGAGCCTGATTATCTTCCTGATTCAGAGGTCTTTGCTTTCAGCCGTGTCTATACCCCATGAAGTATTTACACCCCAGAAGTATGTACACTCTTCCACGCGGGGGAGTGCAGAGGGGGGTACCCCCTCTGTGGGGTCCGGGGGGTCCATCCCCCTGGCTGGGGGGTCTGGGGGCAAGCGGGCCCCCAGCGGGGGTTCGGGGGCAGCGTCCCCCGATGGGTTTTCGGGGGCGAAGCCCTCGAAGCAAAAA
>ML778863.1:578016-589058 GCA_009831015.1 Picea engelmannii | reverse complement strand
GATCAATGACGAGCTTCTTGTGAGAATATCTTTTGGAGTATTGATGAAGAGCTTCTTGTGAGAGCTTCTTGAGCATTTTTGGTGTGGAACACTTGAGAATATTGAAGATCTATAGGTGACTGAGGTAACCAAGGATATCCAAGCCCAATTTCAGAAGGAAGGTGAAGAAAAGAGGGCCGGAATTGAAGGGAGGATAAATTCTTTTGATGATGCTTTCTAAGGTATGTTATTTATAGGTCATCTCACCATTTTTGCTATAACTTTTTTTCTATAATGATTTAGACCGTGAAATTTCTATGACATTGAGAAAACATACCCAAGTATATGCGGTAAAAAATTAAGCTTGTGGGTCGTTGTATTTTGGGAGTTACACTCCGTGGAAAATAGGGTTTGTGGCTAGTCTTGAAACTAGTCAAAAACAGGTGTTTCGGGTAAAAATGTCATAAATTATTCATAACAGATCCAAATTCAGTGAAACAAAATGTGTTGGTTAGGTTATAGTCTATATTAATCTTTGCAACAGTTTTAGATCATGTAAATAAATATTCAGTGTGGGGCATGCTCTACAAGGTCGCTATCTAGAATAAGAAAAAATTCACCAAGGTATGCCATTTTTGCTATAACACCTTTTCTAAGAGGTTCCAAGGAGTTCCACTTGGAGGAATTGCATAAAACACAATGAAGAACATTGTTTATCAGTTTCAGATATTTATTCATTACAGGTACAAAGTTATGACTATTTCAAGTTGGGGTTGTTGACTAATCCAAAACTAGTCATGGTTGAGACAAGCAGTTGATGAGTTGGCACATACATGAGGTGTATAGTTGATGATGTTGGTACATATTGATGAGCCATTGTTGATGATTATTTGACACATGATTGGTATATACTTGGTACATGGTTGGATGCACTTGTTTATGGTACAGGTTGATTAGAGGTTGTTTGGCACAGGTTGGTGCATGGTTGATGCACTTGTTTATGTTGACAGATTGATATTTGTTGAGGATTGTTGCCTCATCTCAGTTGGTGCTGAGAATGTAATATGATTCTTTCATATAGAGATGGTGATCTTGTATAGTTGTACTCTATTCAGTTGTTGCTGAAAAACCCTCGGATTGAAGTCCATATTAAAAAGAAAAATTGTACATACATCTTGTGTTCTTTATGTTCCTTGTGGAGATGATTTATTGATGATATGTTGCTGATATGTATTCACATCTAACTGATATAAATGGAAACAACGAGTAATGAGAAAATGTTGAATGTTAACTAAGTATTTTTTGTGTAAGAGGGAAGTTTTGGGAAAAAGATCCCCACACACATTCACCCCCTCCTCTAAGTGTGGTAGGTGTGTCCAACAATTGGTATCAGAGCGAGCCTTCACTACAAGCCTTAAAAATCTTGAAGGAGATCCATAGACACACAAATGGATGATGGAATACCAATCCTTGATGAGGAAAACTATTCTACTTGGAGAATAGAGATGAGAGTGTATTTGAAGACAATGGGAGCAACTATTTGGAAGGAAACTATTGGTGGATCAGTTCCGTTGAAGAACAATTCAAAGTTTGCAGCTCAAAGGGAAGGAAAGAAGAATGATGCATTGGCTCTCAAGACCATTCTTAGTGGACTTTCAAGCCCTATCAAAGAGAGCATGGGACAATGCACTTCCACCAAGGATCTATGGCTAAAGCTAGAGAAGACATATCAAAAAAAAGAAAGAAGACGTTGAAGACCACTCCGTCAAGATTATCAAAGGTAAAGAATCTCTAACTCTTGATTGCATATGTGATGCTTTTAAAGGAAAAGAATGATGTGATGATGTTGGCAAGAAGGAAGATATTTAAGATACTTCAAATGAAGGTAAAGAATCTCCAAAGACTCTTGATTGCATTGATTCAAAATGTGATGATGTTGAATTTTTATCAAGTGAAGAAGATGATATAGAAACAGTTTGTGTAAAGTTTGATGATAGCTATCCCATGGAAAGAATAGAAGAAAATATACTTGATGCAGGAGCATCGTACAAATCCAAAGCGCATGCCTAGCCAAAGGAACAGCTGGACGTACAGATGAAAAAAGGGGCACGTTTTTATGAAAACATTTTGAATTTTGAAATCTGAAGCGTTAATGTAATAGCTAGGAGAAGCATACTTACATTTATGTCTTAGAGATATGAACAGATCTGGAGAAATTACTCTCATCTGTCGGATGTAATAGGCATTTAAGTTTGATTAATGTAAAGTAGGTAGATATGAATGTTAGATTAGACAGTTTTAGAAGCGTAGGAGGGAAAACAGATATAGACACCCTCACCTTTGTATCATTGTAGAGGGAACGCTATGATCATTCAGATTTCATAAGCTATAGAGCTGTTGTAGAGAGCTGTAGAGAAGAACCCATGTACATGAGCACTTGAGTTAATATATGAAGCTTTGACTCAACTCTCATGGTGTTATGATGATTACTGTTTACAATTGTTGAATGGTATGTTTACAGTTGATTTGTTTCTCTATTATGCATTTATCTCAATACTGTGTTGTATGTATGATTTCATGTTGAATGTATGAAGTCAGAGAGAGAGAATAAGAATGAGCTTCAATTGTTTCTCTTCCTGAGAGTTCCTGCAAGGAGTGCAGTGAACGTCCACAAGGTGTGCGTTGACAAGGTTCTGAGTTTTATCTCAGAAAGCTCAGGAGAGATATCGTTGTTCCCATACTAACAAAAGTGTAGGAGAAGCACAGAGCCGTGCAAGGTGTGCACAAGCTGGTGGAAGTCTTAGAACTTATCAACCAAGGGGAAAGTTGAAGGACTACTATTGCAAAGAGTGCACAGGGTCGAAGACTCAAATAACCGGAGAATATTTGAAAGTTTGCCGCAAGGGGTGTGAGCAGGGATCTTTTTGGAGGCTTGAGTTTGAAAGAGAAAGATCAGGAGGGATAACACCTTTGAAGTGTTCAAAGGGTGACGAAGATCAAAACTGTCTCATAGAAATTAAGGTCAGGAGGAAGAACACTCAGTCATTGGGTAGAAGTCGTTGAGGAGTGAATCGGGCGGTCGGAATTCTTCGTGGAGAACACGCGAAATCACGAGGACTGTAGGATCCAGTGGAGCTGTAAGGAGGTTAGTAGCTGGATGAACTCACCACCCTAATATCAAGAATCAACGTGAATCGTTGATCGTGGATCAATATGAGCCATTGATCTCGTTTCAACCCATGTCGTTGGATCATTTCGTGAATTCGGGGTTCATGCGTTTGGAGGGCAGACCAAATTTTTTGTTTTCGCGAAGTCCCAAGTTGCGAGGAGCAGGGAAGTAGATCCAGACCATTGGATCCAAGCCATGGGAGAACTGTTGGTTCAGAACCTCCACGTGGTATCACGTATTGAGGGTTCAAGGGTTGAAAGAATTTCTTTTCGACTGCAGAAGTTGCGAAGTGCCGAGTGCCAAGGGCTCATATGAACACATGGCACATTCGTCAGGTGGGGCTGCGTAGTCAACAGGTGGCATAACAACAAGCGCCCAGAGAAAAGTGGAAGCGGTGATAGGTGGAGGACACACGTCGCCTGGAAAGGAGCCAACCTATTGTTGACTTATCACATCTCGGGGATTCAAAAAGGAGGAGCATGAGGGATCAACACTCCAACTCGCAAAGTCGCGAGTTGCAAGTAGTGCTAGCACTTAGCCCTAGCCGTTCGTTATCTGTGGAAGGCACTAACAAGGAGGAACCATATCCGTATCGCATCTCGGGTATTGGCGTTTGGAGAAATAGGAGTCGAGGGTCTTCGACTCACGAACTCGCAAGTTGCAAAAAGCGCTTGTGCTAAGGCTAGGTTTTGGTCGCATGGAGACATAAGGTTCGCGCCTAGTATTAAGTTGTACAGGTCGATTTTTCACAAAGGACCTGTGGAATGGATTCGTGAGTTTCCAATAGGGATCCAAGGGAGCCGCTTCAACTCGAGGAGAATTTAAAACGATCCTGTGCAGATCTCAGACAGAGGGTTGGGGGTCACGTCAAGTGGTATCAGAGCCCAAAACAAATTCTTTTCTTTCTATAACAGAGAGAAAAGAGAAATTTTTTCAACCATGTCACCGAGAAGAAGAGATAGGCCAATGCTTGATCCAACAGTGGAAAGAGAAATGCGTGAGTTATGTGGCAGACTTGATGCTATGGAGATAGTACAAAGGTGCACAGTCGACGCTGGGGATATCAACGAGGCTGAAAGTGAAAATGAAGCTGGAAATGAAGGAGAAGAAGTTGCAGTCGAAGATGCTGCAGAAGAACGCCTATTCAGGGTTGTTGCAAGGATAGGTGCCAGAGCAAAAATGGACATTCCAGTGTACGAAGGCAACTTGGATTTTGAAGAACTTCTAGACTGGATTAGAGCTCTAGACAAATACTTCGACTATGAGGATGTCGAGGAAGATAAGAAGGTTAAACATGTTGTTACTAGACTTAAAGGGCATGCAACACTATGGTGGGATGAATTGCAGGCTAACAGATGCTGCAAGGGAAAACAGAAAATCAAAAGCTGGGATAGAATGGTTGCAAAGATGAAAGCCAAATTTATACCTAGGGATTATCAAATCACTCTGTTTCAGAGGATGTAGAATTTGAGACAGAAACTGATGTCAGTGAAGGAATATACTGAAGAATTATACGGGATAAACATCAGAGAAGGTCATTGAGAAAGCGATGATGAAAAAGTTTCCAGGTACATGAATGGTCTGCGATATGACATTCAAGATGAGATGGGCATGATGACCATTCAAAATGTGTAAGATGCTTATCGGATAGCTCTGAAAGCTGAAGAGAAGTTGAGCCGGAAGCAAGGTCAAAGAGGCCGAGGTAGAAGTCAAGCCAGAGGCAAAACAATTGCCCAAGACAAAACTTAGAGACCTAAAGAAGAGGGAAAGAAACCTCAAACTCAACCTGAAAGAGAAGGAATTTCACAGGGAAGGCAGTATGCTGATAGAAATACTTTTCCTCGAGCCAGTGGAAGAGGAAGAGGTAGAGGAGGTGAAGTGAAATTCTTCTTCTTTGGAAAAATAGGACATAAATCCTATGAGTGTCCATATAATAAGAAAGATGGTGGTGAAACTCACATTTCCGAAGCTCAAAGATGAAATGTTGAGGTAGAAGATGCTGAGGGTAGAAGATCTTTGATGATGAGGAAATTTCTCTTAAAGCCATAGAAGGAGGCAGAGAACCCAACCCAAAGAAACAGTCTGTTTTGGACTTCTTGCAAAACTAAGGATAGGGTATGCAAGGTCATAGTGGACAACGGTAGCATAGACAATCTCGTATCTACAGAGATGGCAGAGAAGATGGAGCAGGATACTGTTGTACATCCAAGCCCATACAAAGTTTCGTGGCTACAAAAAGGACATCAGGTAAATGTCACTAAACAATGTTTAGTTGAATTTAAAATAGGAGGATATAAGATGAAATATTATGTGATGTCATTCCCATGGATGTTTGTCATCTATTGCTGGGTAGACCATGGCAATATGATAGAAACGTAGTTCATGATGGGAGAAAGAACACGTACACCCTGGAGAAAAATGGTAGGACTCACATGTTGCTGTCGATTAAGGATAAAGAGGTGAAAATAGAGATGAGAAACACTGTATTTCTCATGAGTGGAAAGGAACTTCTTAATTAGGTTAAGAAGAAGGAAGACACACAATTTATTGTGGTCAGGAAGCCCAAAATTGTTTTGACCAGTACGAGAATAGATGATCTACCAGAAGAAATTCAGGAGTTGCTGGGAGAGTTTGCTGATATAGTAGTGGACGAACTACCTTGTTCATTGCCACCTATCAAGAGTATAAGTCATCATATCGATCTTATACCTGGAGCCAATTGACTGAAAAAATAAACGTATAGGTTGACGCCGCAGGAAAATGAAGAAATTAAAAGATAGGTCTAGGACTTAATGGACAAAGGATTGATTCGAGAAAGCTTGAGTCCATGCGCTGTTCCGACAGTGCTCAGCCCAAATAAAGATGGAGGTTGGAGAATGTGTACAGACTCAAGGGAAATCAATAAGATTACCATCAGATACATATTTCCATTGCCAAGGATGGACGACTTGATGGATTGCTTGAGTGGAGCAAAGTTTTTTTCAAAGATTGATTTGAAAAGTGGATATCATCAAATTAGAATGAGAGAAGGTGATGAATGGAGACAAGATTCAAGATGAATGAGGGGTAGTATGAATGGCTTGTCATGCCATTTGGCTTAATGAAAGTGCCAAGTACTTTCATGAGGTTGATGAACGAAGTCCTGAAGGATTTCATTGGGAAATTCGTCATTGTATATCTTGATGATATATTAATTTTTAGAAAAATAGAAGCATAACACTTAAAGCATTTAGCTACAGTAATGAGAAGATTACAACAAGAGAAATTGCTGATCAATATGAAGAAATTGTCATTTATGAGGACATAACTCATTTATTTGGGTTTTGTTATCTCTGCGAATGAGTTGAAGATGGATCCAGAAAAGATAGAGGCGATTAAGAATTTCCATCGAGGAAGAGCATGTTTGAAGTTTGAAGCTTCCATGGTTTGGCTAGCTTCTACAAGAAATTCATCTGAAACTTCAGTGGAATTAGCGCACCAATGATGGATACGGTGAAGAAGAGACATTAATCTTTTCACTGGACGGAGGAAGCAGAGAAGAGTTTCAATCTGCTGAAGAAGAAGATCACTAAGCAACCAATTTTGGTTTTGCCATATTTTAGCAAGACATTTCAAGTCAGGTGTGACGCGAGTGGATTTGCAATTGGAGTGGTCTTGAGCCAAGACAATAGGTTGATCGTATATTTCAGCGAAAAACTGAATGAATCAAAGATTAAGTACTCCACCTATGACAAAGAATTCTATGCCATCATACAAGCATTGAAGAAATGGAGACATTATTTGGTTCCCAAGGAGTTTGTTTTGTACAACGATAATCACTCTTTGCAATTTGTGACTCGACAGGAGAAGTTGAACCAAAAGCATGCTAAATGGGTTGAATACATGCAAAATTTTACTTTTGTGATTAAGCATATTTCTGGAACTGCTAACAAAGTTGCTGATGCTTTGAGCAGGAAATGTTTTCTTATGCAGGAATTCAGAGTCAAGACTTTAGGTTTTGATAACCTTAAGGAAATGTACAGGGATGATCCAGATTTTAAGGAGGCATATGAGGCATCTGAGAATCCAATTCTTAGGGACAGAAGCCAATGGACTGAATACATGATCCAGGATGGATTATTGTTTAGGGGAAATCAACTATGTATTCCAAAATGCTCCATGAGGGAGAATTTGCTGAAGGAAAAACATAGTGGAGGATTGGCCGGACATTTTGGTCATGACAAGACATTCTCAAAGTTGAATGGATCATATTTTTGGCCAGGTATGAGAACATATGTCAAGAAATTTGTGGACAGGTGCAGAATTTGCCAGCACACAAAGGGAAAAAGGCAGAATGCAGGGTTATACCAACCATTACCCATACTTGAAAGGTCGTGGGACGCAATGAGCATGGATTTTGTATTGTGACTGCCAAGGAAATAAAGAGGATATGATTCGATCTTTGTGGTAGTCAACAGATTTTCAAAAATGGCACATGTCATACCATTCCAGAAAACTAGTGACGTAACTCATATTGTGAACTTGTTTTTCAAAGGAGTCGTCAGACTTCACGGCTTGCCAAAGAATATCATTTTTGATCGAGATACCAAGTTCATAGGGCATTTCTAGAGGACCTTATGGAATAAGTTGGGGACAAATTTGTCTTTTAGCTCAACATATCATCCTCAGATGGATGGGTAGAAAGAATTCATGAACAGGAGCTTGGGAGATTTGTTGAGAAGCTTAGTGTCTGAACACCACAGTCAGTGGGATCACATTCTATCATAGGTGGAATTCACATACAATGATTCACTCAATAGAAGAACAGGGAAGATTCCATTTCAAATTGTATATGGAATGCAACCAAGGGGAGTTTCTGAATTAAAAGAGGTAGAACAAGATGAATTGAGAAGTTCTAGTGCATATGACTTTGCAGAAGGAATGAAGGAGCTTCACAACCGAGTTAAGGAGCAATTGCAGAGTTCAAGTCAAGAATACAAGCAAAGAGCAGATCAACATAGGCGAGAACTTCAATTTGAAGTTGGTGATCTGATTCTTACGCATATGAGGAAGGAGAGGTTCCTAAGGGGAACGTATAACAAGCTGAAGATGAAAAAGATTGGACAGTGCAAGATCATAAGGAAATTTGGGGCAAACACATATGAGATTGAAATACCCGATGGGGTCGGAATCTCACCAATATTCAACGTTGCAGATTTGTACCCTTACAGAGATGCAGAAGCAGGAGCAGAGGATGAGCAAGAAGAAATTCAATGGACAAAACAAATGCCTATAGCTGTAGAGCCACAGATGGAAAGCATAATTGACAAAAGGGTTAGCAAAAAGAACAGGAGAAAGGAGTATTTTGAATACTTGGTCAAATGGAAGGGACATCCAGTTGAAGATGCCAGTTGGGAGGATAAAGAAGAAATTCAAAAGCATGGACAGACCGTGCAAGAGCTCATGAACAAAAGTTCATGAACATTTTCAAGTGAGGGAGTATGATGTAGGAGCATCGTACAAATCCAAAGCGTGTGCATAGCCAAAGGAATAGCTGGATGTATAGATGAAAAAAGGAACACGGTTTTATGAAAACATTTTGAATTTTGAAATCTGAAGCATTAATGTAATAGCTAGGAGAAGCTTACTTACATTTATGTCTTAGAGATATGAATAGATCTGGAGAAATTACTCTCATCTGCCGGATGTAATAGGCATTTAAGTCTGATTAATGTAAAGTAGGTAGATATGAATGTTAGATTAGACAGTTTTAGAAGCGTAGGAGGGAAAACATATATAGACACCCTCACCCTTGTATCATTGTAGAAGGAACAATATGATTATTCATATTTCATAAGCTGTAGAGCTGTAGCAAAGAGTTGTAGAGAAGAACCCATGTACAGGAGCACTTGAGTTAATATATGAAGCTTTGACTCAACTGTCATGGTGTTATGATGATTGCTATTTACATTTGTTGAATGGTATGTTTACAGTTGATTTGTTTTTCTGTTATGCATTTATCTCAATGCTATGTTGTATGTATGATTTCATGTTGAATGTATGAAGTTAGAGAGAGAGAAGAAGAATGAGCTTCAATTGTTTCTCTTTCTGAGAGTTCCTACAAGGAGTGAAGTGAATGTTTGCAAGGTGTGTGTTGACAAGGTTCTGAATTTTATCTCAGAAAGCTCAGGAGAGATATCATTGTTCTCATACCAACAGAAGTACAAGAGAAGCACAGAGCTGTGAAAGGTGTGCACAGGTAGGTGGAATTATTAGAACTTATCAACCAAGGGGAAAGTTGAAGGAGTACTATTGCAAAGAGTGCACAGGGTCGAAGACTCAAACAACTGGAGGTTATTTGAAAGTTTTCTGCAAGGAGTGCGAGCATGGCTCTTTTTGGAGGCTTGAGTTTGCAAGAGAAAGATCAGGAGGGATAACACCTTTGAAGCATTCAAAGGGAGACAAAGATCAAAATTGTCTCACAGAAATTAAGGTCAGGAGGAAGAACACTCAGTCATTGGGCAGAAGCCGTTGAGAAGTGAATTGGGCAGTCATAATTCTCTAGGGAGAACTCACGAAATCGCGAGGACCGTAGGATCCAATGGAGATACAAGGCAGTTAGTAGTTGGACAAACTCACCACCCTAATATAGAGAATCAACGTGAACCGTTGATCGTGGCTCAATATAAGCCGTTGATCTCATTTCAACCCACGTCGTTGGATCATTTCAAGAATTTGAGGTTCGTGCATTTGGAGGGCAGATCAAATTTTTAGTTTTCGCGAAGTCCCGAGCTGCGAGGAGTAGGGAAGTAGATCCAGACCATTGGATCTAAGCCACGGGAGAACTGTTGGATTAGAACCTCTGCATGGTATCATTTATCGTGGGTTCGGGGGTTGAAAGAATTTCTTTTCGACTATAGAAGTCGCAAAGTGCTGAGCGTCGAGGGCTCATATGAACATGTGGCACATCCATCAGGTGGGGCTGCATGGTCGACAGGTGGCGTAACAACAAGCGCCCAGAGAAAAGTGGAAGAGGTGATAGGTGGAGGACACACGTTTCCTGGAAAGGAGCCAACCTATTGTTGACTTATCACATCTCAGGGATTCGCAAAGGAGGAGCATGAGGGCTCAACACTCCAACTCGCGAAGTCGCGAGTTACAAGTAGTGCTAGCACTTAGCCCTAGCTGGTGGTTATGTGTGGAAGGCGCTAACAAGGAGGAGCCATATCCATATCACATCTCAGGTATCGACGTTTGGAGAAAGAAGAGTCGAGGGTCTTTGACTCATGAACTCGCAAGTTGTAAAAAGTGCTTGCGCTAAGGCCAGGTTATGGTCGTATGGAGACGTAAGGCTCGCGCCTGGTGTTAAGTTGCGCAGGGCGGGTTTTCACGAAGGACTTGTGGACCAGATTCATGAGGTTCCAATAGGGATCCGAGGAAGCTGCCTCGGCTCGAGGAGAATTTAGAATGATCTTGTGCAGATCTCGGACAGAGGGTCAGGGGTTGTGTCACTATTAGAACTTCAAAAGGATTTTGAAGAGGGTTTATATAGATATAGAAGTGATCATTTTTATACACACTTTAACTATCTTTCGGATAACACTAAAAATTTTCTTAGGAGGAGTCAAAGGTACATCTTGATGTTAAAGGAAATGCTCAAAGAGAGAAATAAGACTCAACTAGAAGAAAAGGAAGAAGAAATCACAAGACTTAATAATGAAAAAGAAAAGGTGAAGGTAGATGATGAGATTAGAAAAAGTTTTGAAACTATTGTCCATTTCAAGACCCAAATTGAAGAAGCCAAAAGAATAGAGGAACTATTGAAGAATCAAATAAATGAAAAGGAAGAGTCATGTTGTAAGCTAGAAGCTGAAATTGTTGACCTTAGAAAGAAGGTAGAAAATTCAAACAAATT